>JAYMSF010000115.1:0-21091 GCA_036897335.1 Silene vulgaris | reverse complement strand
ATCATACTTTTTTTTTAAAAAATGAACACATAATTACCTAGTTGAAATTTTTATTATAAGTAATCATTTAGCAATTTTACGATAAAATCATATTTAAATAACACCTTAAAACTAAATAAAGTTATATTTGAAAATGAACTTAAATATGAAAAAATAAGTTTAGTTTGAAATTATTTTTCAACTCCGTATAACATAATTATTTTCAAGTATACAAAGAGTTGGTCGTACCGTAGAATTTGGATAATGGTTGGTAACACAATAAGACTAGGCTTATAGGTAAATTATTTGTTTTTAGAGTAATATTTTCTCCAAATTATGTGTTATACAGCAATTACAACTGTCGTCACAATAGCTGAGATTCTGAAGAACAATGGATTTGCACTTGAGAAGAGTAATTGTCTATCATATATGTTGAAACCTTTTTTTTTCATATATGACTATTGTTTTAATATTCATTTACCCGTTCCCAAATATTTCCACCTGTTACAGAGGTTTGTACATCTACTATCGGTATGAACGATGAAAGTAAGGGGCGGGTGGTGCAGAAAGCAAAGGTAAACATATTTAACTTCAATTTTATAGGAGTCTACAAAACAATTTTATGTGTTAAACTCGTGACTTTGGTTGGTTTAAAGAAAATGATAAATGATTCGTTCTTTAATGAATTCGATACATTTTTTTCTAGGATAATATTATTTCTCAATCAAATAGAATGAGTAAATTGATATATGTGTACACGACCACTCATGAGATAATAAGTGATAGACATTTTAATTTCCTATGACAAAGGTGCGCACATCAATTTAAAATCTATTTAAAATAATAATAATATTCGTGAATGAGACTTTATATTAGGGAATTTTCTTGGTTATTAAGCTCATGCATGAATTTGTGATCAAGAAAGAAAGTTTTTTCACCAAAGCTATGTTGTTTTTCGTTGTTTTTTTTTTTAAATAATAAATTGGGTTACTATGTTTTTTTATGACTAATATCGTACTTCACACTTGTGTTGCAGATTGAAATTGTATTAGAAAAGACGGACAAATTTGACTCTTTGATGACTCTTACTCCCACAAGAAAACACGACCATGGCGGCAACAACAACAACAACGACAACAACGCTAACAAGATGAACGAGGATAAGCCCGGTGAAAAGAAGGAAGAACAAAATCACTCTCACTAACTACTAACTTACCAACCGTTACTCTAGGTCATACATTTTTTAGCCACTCATATCCTAATTAGCAAAGGTCTATATATAATCATAAACGGATTTATGGTACAGTTAGATCTATATATGCACATTTCGATAGATGAGGCTATTTACAAAATTAGGATTTTGTACGTAGCTAGTCTTATCTAATGAGCCATATATATAGTTGGTTGCTTCTTATATGAAGTTTTATTTATTTATTTAGTATCTTGTTTTTAATTTTTAACCTTTGTATTTGTATTATGCCTTTCCCTTTATCATGGGAATAGTTTGTAAGTCGTGAATTTTATCACTTGACAATGGAGTAATGGTCGAAAAATTTTAACATGCAGTTTTTCATTTAAGTGTAAGTTGTAGCTACTTTGTTTTTTCTTGTCCAACAGTCCATATTTATGCAGATATCACCTAAATTAGTTAATAAAGTAATAAATGATAGTACTCATGAGTCATGACTTGGATTGAAAATTTGTCGACATCGAACTTACCTTAACACCTCATTTTACACCCAAAAAAATAGTTCATATGGTTTAGTTCACTGTTTACCTTCTAGAGGCTATATATGTAAGGTTAATTAAGGACAAATGACTATCTGTGCATAATAATGAGATATAGAAGTAACAACAATTGATGGAGCAAGGAATTTAAGGGTCCAAGGATACGTGTTGAAAATGTTACATGAATCAATTCCAAAAAAAAAAAAAAATATTCATTGGAAAGAATATGCGAGTTTGATCACGCCACATCCGTTTGGACTTAGTTTTAGGTCATTCCAGGTTATATATAGCTTTATATTTAGTTCAATTTAGTTATGTGCAGTTTAACACTATAAATTCAGTTTAGTTCAAGCTAATAGGCCTAGGGCGGTGCCAAATGGGTTGGGCCGGACTGAGACGTATTGGGCTAGGGTGGTACAAACCAAACACAACACTGAAGAGGGGGCAGGATGGGCGGGCTGTGTTGGGATCCCTATTGCATGGCTCGGGCACGACCTATATAGGGTTATTTATTGATTTTTATTTTACCAGGCCATAGCGGGAAATTTTCGGCTCTGACCCCGCCCGGGTAAGGGACGGGCTGGAAAATTTGGGGGCAGAAGTGCGGGGTGGGCAAAGCCGAACCGAGCTGGCCTGTACTGTTGTGCAACTCTAAATAAGTCAGTTTAGTTTAACTAACTCGGTTTTTTTTTTATTCACTTAGGATGAGTTCAGTTTAGTTCAAATCATATAAATTCAATTTAGTTGAATACGCATAAATCAATCAATTTATTCCATTATAGTTTCAAAAAGTTTAAGTTCAAATAAATGACCTTAGCTTTTTTGTAAACTTACTAAGCTCCTTTGTAAACAATAATAAATTATGGTACTTTTCAAACATACTGAAATTGTTTGAAAACTTGCTCCACTACTTTGTAAACGTGCTGAGTTCGTTTGTACACTTGTTAAACTCATTTATAAACTTATTAATTTTACATGAATAAATATATAAAGTTTTACTTTATAAAGTACTTAAATGCATATGAGTAATATTATAACTGGTAAATTGGAAAAAAAAAAACTCAAAATTTTTGAATCGTCTAACAAATTGTAAAATTGTAGGAAATATTGCATATATGTATGATGAATTTAAGTATAAAATTATTTAATTATAATATTTATGATGAAAAAATAATAAAAGCGTCAAATAATATTTTTCGTAGTAAACTATACCTGGCCAACAAATAAGGTCGTATCGGGTTCGTTACACATTTAAATGGGTTACAAACCCTTTAAACCAAACAAGACCCAATTAAATTTCGTGTCATGTTCGTGTCGACCCATTTACATAAAAAGGGTCCTCAAGCCTCAACTCTACCCCATTATTTTCGTATCAGTTTCTTGTCATATTTTCGTGTCATATCAATATTTGGAAATCATAAGTATTTTTATATGATTGAGGATATAAAAAAGTTGGGATTAATTTAGTAAATATGTCATTCGTGTTGAGTTTGTGTCTAGATAGCTCAACCCAAACCCGACCCAATTAGATTCAGCGTCGTGTTCGTTCGGCCCCTTACATAAATGGGTAGTTAAATCTCAACCCAAACCAATTAATTTCATGTCTTGTTTTGAATTGCGTTATTGTTTGCCGGCTCTAAGTAAAACCGTCTCAAATAAAAATTTACGAGCCCAATTACCCTAAATTGGTTGCCTCATAAAACGTGGACCAGTTGTTGATCAGATAAACCTCTTTCGCAAAAACCTAAAAAGCATCCTCCTTCGTCTTCTCTCTATCTCAATCTCAATCTCAATCTCAATCTCAATCGAATTCCCATTTATTTATCCCCAATTTTACCTCCAATTTCTGATCTGGACGACTAATTCGGCAATTCTACATTCCTGTAAGAATTCTTTTCACTATTGTTAACTATTATTATAGAAGTAATATGTAGGAATCCCCAATTTTTTTTAGGGTTTATGATGTTGCATCGTCAATTCAATTTTTGTTAGGGTTTCATATACCTGTGTTTTTTTTTTTGGTTAAAAATCATATGATTTGCGGTTTGGCTGTTTTGTTTCTCTGTTCGTGTGGTAGGGTTTCGGTAGAGTGCGAAAGAGTTGAATTTCGAATGATTGTTTCTCTTTTGTACTTAATTTGTGGATACGCCGCATGTAATTTGGTTGCTTTTAAGTCGTCAGCGGGGCGATAATTGAGTGAGTTGGGTAGAAGTTAGCATGCCGGTAACCGGTTTAAGCATGCTTTTACAAAACTACTATTGACAATGAGGCAAGAATTGGTCTTGGAAATAGCTCAGGCTGTAAATTTTGCTGATTTTGTATCAATTTATGATCATGGTAACCACTAAATCCTTGATATACCGGTCAAGATTCGATCTAGCAGCCTAGATTTGATACCACGGGAGTGGAATATGGGGTATGGTTGTCTGGTGGTTAGGGAAAGGAGATAGGAGGAATAGAGAGGGGCAGAGGGCATGTGCTTTGTTTGAGAGAAGGATTTGGGACTGGAACCTGGCACAATCACGCAACATTGTGGGGATGAGGTGGCGACTGGCGAGGGTGGTGAGATCAAGTGGTGCTAGTTGGGTTTGTTTAGGTATTGTTTGGATATTCAAATAGGAGGGAAAGGGATGGGAACTGGAAAGGGAAAGGAAAGGGAGGGAAGAGGAAGGAGTTAGCGTTTTTGAAGTTTGGATAATTTCTCTCCAACTCTTTCTTCTGTCAGAGGGATTTTGACTTGTCGTGGAGGTGGGAAAATGGATCTTATGGATCCATCCATTTTCCTGCAACCTTGTTTGCTAACCAGAAGGGGCAGAAGTAATGTCTAAGGTTGTGGTGCCTAAAATACAATGTTCAGGCAGTAGACTCAGGGTGGGGTAGAGAGGAGTAAGGTTGATGCATATGAGTGAAGCAAGCGAAGGCAGGATTAGGGAAAAGGAGTGACAAATTGAGAATTCAAACGGCTGCCTCCATCCAATCTTTATTGCCCCTTTTCCCTCTTGGTTTATCTCAACGTCATTGTTCCCTTTCTAAATTTATTTTTATTATTGGAAAAAGAGTGAACATCCAATATTTCCTTTACTTATACCTAGTTACCTACTACACGCTGCATCACAATTAAATTGTCCTTATTTTCTCTAAGTCAAGAGGTAAAGTTGCTCCTTTACCACTTTAACACCTCAAAAAAGTAGTACTATATAAATGGGATGGAGGGAGTATGATACTGGTCGGGTATTCCAATGTATTCTGAAGACAACTTAAACACACCATACACCCAATTTATTTATTAGTGACAATATGGAAGAATAATGACGCTTCTCATGGATTGATATATACCTCTGCATTAATAACCTTTGGACGGTCGTGTATCTACTGAAAAATAACGTTATGGTATAGTTTCGGATGATTCTCTCGACCCTTTTCTTCTGGGTTATCGATTTTGCTTACTTACAACTTTAGAACGACATATGTTTGTGTTGCCTTTGACTTTAGCTGGTGTTGAAGTTGCATTTTCTTTTGTTTGATATTGCTGCTTGCTTTCCTTGACATGCTGTGCGTTGTCTAACATTTTACTTGATTTTTATGTTTACTCTCTCAGCTGTAAGAATGGCAGAAGCTGAGCATAATTTTGTGGAGAACAATGAGCAGCAAAACTTTTCTTTACCAGATTCTGACCAGCATGAACTTACTGTTGATGAGTTTGACCAACATAACATTACTGGGGATCTGCATGCTGAATACACTTATCCTGAAAATGATGCTGAGAACCAAAGTTTGGTTGGACATGAACAAGGTTTTACGGGCATTGAGCCTGAAAACAATTTTGAAATGATCTCTGAGCAGACTTATGCAGAAAATGAAAATGAGCAGACATTAGACGGAGAGGAGCCTGATCAAGGTCTGGATGGGATTGAGTTAAAACAAGAATTTCCTGAAAGTGAAGGAAATGAAACTCATAGTACTCCTGATGATTCACATGTTGACGATAAGGAAGAACACGGAAACAGTTTGGTAGGTGTGGTAGAAGAAAAGAAATGGCCTGGATGGCCAGGGGATAGTGTTTTTAGGATGCTGGTTCCTGGCCAAAAGGTTGGCAATATCATTGGACGTAAGGGAGAGTATATCAAGAAAATGGTTGAAGAGACAAGGGCCCGCATCAAGATTTTGGACGGCCCTCCAGGATCACAAGAGAGAGCTGTAAGTTTCATGTTTTAAACTTAACGTTGGCCTAGCTTGTGTAGACTTATTTCATGGTTACTCGTTTTCAATTGGGATACATGCATATTTTCAGATAAGTCAATTGGCCACTTCCTGAACTTGATTCCTTTTTAAATTTTCTATTAGTTTGGTAACACACTAATTTTAAAGATCATTTTGGTTTCACATTTTCTGGAATATGCCTCCCTTCTGGAGGATCTTTCCTGTTGACAGAAATAAGCATCTATGAGGAAACTTCATATTGGAAACATTGTTTTTATAAATCAAGATTTTGTAAATGGATGATTTGCATACCTCATTCTTGTGCTATATTTACATGTCTATATATAAAATATTACTATTTTATGTAGCTATGCTACTGCCTTGTCTCAGTATTACCTGACTGGTGATTGCTTTAAATAATTATTAGGGAATTCGCAAGGGTGGCGATATTGAGTTGAGCTACTATATAATAATATGTGTTGATTAACTTATAGGTTCTCGCCTGTTTTAATCTACATAATTTGTTTAATTAACCTACCAACAAGCTAAAATTTGAAGATATGTAACTCTACACCATCGCCGCAGTGTGTCAAGGACTCCCGTGTATGACGACATAATTGGTGCCAGCTATATGCCATCTTTGCTTAACACATCGAGACTGTTTCTCGATGATGATATTTGATAATAATTGCTCGACATTGTTGTCGACAGACTGCTGCTTCGTTATATAAGAATGGATATAACTAGGGAGCCATTGTACATTAATTAATAATATTCTGAAACTAAGGAATAACTAGTCTTCTAACTCCACTTGATGAAAATATATTAAATGCAACCAATATTGGAAAAAAAGATTGTATGATCGCTTGAGCAGTGGAGAACAACTGTTCATTTTTCACTTTTGAAGCTAAAACATCAAAAAGCTTAACCACAACTATGGGTTCGTACTGATGAGCTTCCTGATAAAAGCCCACCGACAACATGAAGACAGAATAAAGATGTAAATTCGTAAAACACTTCTTGGGAACTGAATAATTCAGGGGAGAATAAAATGTATTCCAGTAAGGGATAAGTAAAATTTGAAGAAAATCTGATACTGCTGCAATAACGAAGATAAGTGTGTGCAGGTGTTTTGGCAGTTTCTAAGGCTTCAAATTCGTTTTTGCTGCCATTCCAAACCAGAAGCGTTAAAGATGCAGATGCTGAGATCAGCTTGGGCATTACAACTATACAAGTGTCGAAAAAGTCTTATTCTCGTATAAAGAGTTGTACTTTGTATGTATATACCAAATCGAGAAGCTTTGCACCGGCTTTTGGGATCAGTGTTCTTGACGACTGGGGTTTGTCAACCAATTTCACATTCTGGGGAAGAACTCTATCATGTTCAGCACTTACATGATGCTGATTATCATTGGCCAGCGGAGAGGTGCATTTTGAGCTTCTTTTGCCCATTTCAGACCTAAAATCACAATCTCAAAAACTCACTAAAGAAACTTAATGCATTCAACTTGGGTAAAACTTATGGTAATAGAAATCTTAAAAGAAAATTAAAACTTCTAACTAAGGAATAATCAATATTCTCTCAATTTTTTTTGCTCTTCTTTTTTTGTACGGGGCTGATGATTCATTTAAAATTGAACTCTAATATAACAATGTACAATTCCGAAATATATTGCTATTCGTGGTTAACATTTTGAGTTAACTTAATAGATATCTGAACATAGTTACCTAGGACTGCCTGGGTAAGAATAACCAGGCTCAAGGCATAAAATTTATTAATTAACCAGGCAGCATACTATCAACCCCCTTATGCTGCAATTTGCGGAGGGGCCATTCATTCACTGCGGTAATGTTGTTGTAGTAGTCTCATCATTCTTGTGTGTTTCTTGTATTAGGGAGATTCTTTTCATAATATAGACCTCCCTATTATAATAGACAATAGCAAGAAAACTTACATTGCCAGCCGTGATTAAATGATTCATTAATAATACAAAAGCGGTTGCTAACTAATATGGATAATCGTCGATGGTAAAATGGTCAGTCATAACAGTACAAAAAGGAGAGCAAGATGCTTACGTTCTTAAGCTCTCAATATTGTTTACTAAGAGTAGAAAAGCATAAAATTACGATGTGAGTGAAGCACTTGACTTAAACTAGCCAACAACATAGTTCTTTGATCATGAGGAAATAGTTTTCTAACAATGGTCCTTTCACTGCATATATTGAACTCGAACAAATCTCTTTTTAGGGGACATGGAAATTGACGAGGTCTCTGTTATTATATGGTTTTTCCTTCCTCTGGCATTGTTGTACTTGTAACTTTTTCACCTTTACTATTTCTTCAAAAAATATTGTGTAGAATATTGGGTTCTGTAAAGTATCCTGGCAAAAGGTAAAAAGCTGTTAAACTTTGTTTCTTGCTTATAGGTAATGGTATCAGCTAAGGAGGAACCTGATTCTTCTCTTCCTCCAGCAATGGACGGACTTTTAAGAGTTCACAGACGTATAGTTGACGGACTGGATGGTGATACTTCTCAGGCTCCACCTGCAGGGACCAAGGTTTCAACAAAATTGCTATTGCCTGCCACTCAGGCTGGTAATTTGATTGGGAAACAGGGAGCTACTGTGAAATCAATCCAGGAAACTGCTGGTTGTATTGTTAGGGTTCTTGGACAAGGTAACACCCTGATACGTAGATTTGACTTTTAATTAGGCTGTATTTGTTGGCAATAAAAAGATATTGTGTCTCGATTTGCACGCATGCTTTTCCAGATTTCTACCTTTCTGCTAGTTATTGTACTTCATTGTTTTAGTATTGTTAATGAGCTTGTTTTCCTGGAATTACAACATCGTTGAGTAATATTAGCTAATTTGTTACTGCAGAGGACCGTCCTGCTTTTGCTCTTCACGATGATAGGGTTGTTGAAGTTGTTGGAGAACCTACAAATGTTCACAAGGCTATTGAATTGATTGCCTCACATCTAAGAAAGTTTTTGGTTGATCGGAGTATAATATCTGTTTTTGAAAAGGAGGTAGTTGAACATATAATTATTCAACAAAACATGTTGGTTGCAAAGCTTTCATACTGATTAAAACTCGTTATCTCCTTCTAGATGCAAGCCAGAAACGCTCCCATGGAGCATATGCCTCCACAGCAAGGTATGTGGGGTCCTCCTCAGGGTTTTCCTCCGCACGTAGGCCATGGGCATGGATATGGACCTGGCCCTCAATACATGCCTCCTCCACCCCGACAACATGAGAGCTACTATGCACCAGCTGATATGCCACAAACGCTAGACAGGCAGCCTCACCAAGGAATATCAGCTTATGGGAGAGAGCCCGCTCCAACTCCTCATGCTTCATCTAATGCTCAATCTGCAGCATCTATGACCACTCAGGTTGACACCTTTTCTAATTTTCAGATCTTCGTCTGTCAAATAATCTATGTTTGACTTTCTTCTGTTGATTCAAACTTAATGTCCCGTGGAGGTTGTTAAATGGGACAAGATATTGGATGATGTTTGTGGAAGGGTAGGCAGGCCAGTTATTATCATATTGGTGTCTCCAAGTCAAGGGCTGGAGGAGGGGGTAGACTTTTGGAAAATTCAGTATGTACCTGAGATTTGGGAGTGTGTTAGGCATAAGTGATAATCAAGGGATTAGTACTGATTATGTTAGACTGAATTTCGGTTATGTTGATTGAATGTCATTGATTCGGCCACAAACTCAGCAAATGAGACAGCTTTGTTTTTTCTTACTTTCCGACCCCGAACTGGAACCTTGTAAATTATAATTTATGCCCCCATCACCCAGTGCCTAATTTTATGGTTCCACACTTCCACCACTCCTTGTTGATTTGAATTAGATGCTACTCTGGGGACAAGGGAAAGACTCGAGTTATTTTTTGTTTGTTCATCTCCTTCCACCCTAATTTTCTGACGCGGTAACTTCTTATACCAGGGTATACAGCACATGCAGGTTCCTTTGCAATATGCAGATGCTGTAATTGGCTCTAGCGGTTCCACCATAAGCTACATTAGGCGTGCGAGTGGGGCCACTGTCACTATACAGGAGACCAGGGGTGTGCCTGGTGAAATGACAGTTGAGATAAATGGCACTGCTGCCCAAGTTCAATCTGCTCAGCAGCTCATTCAGGTAATTTTTGGTGCATTTAGTCATTAGTCATTAACCATGCTCTCACGAGTGAGGTTTTTTCTGAGCTTTTATTTAGTTGATCGTATGGACATTTATACTCTCTTCTACAGTCCCATTTTCCTTGCTTTTTTTTCAGGGTCATTCGATGAAAGTGCCCATTTGTAAATTTGTTAAGTTTTAGTAGTGCAATGTCTTTGTCACTCGCACAATTTGAAATCAGTTACCTTTTTTTCGCCAACGGTTCATCTCATTCATGCAACCACTCCCATAACTACTGCTTACCGTTCTCGTGTATCCTTACTCCAGAGATTGAAAAAGGTAGTAGTTTTATAGGAGTAGTATGTATTATCTTTTGAATGTCCGATTTTGCATTGCTTGCAGAGTTTCATGTCAGATGCAGCTGCAGCGGCAGCGGCAACAGCAACTGCAGCACCAGCCCAAGCAGGTGGGGCCACAGAACAGGGCTACAGCCAAGGTTATAGCACGTATGCTGCTCCGGCCGCCATGTATGGAACCACACCGCCTGCTGCTGCAGGACAAGCTGCTCAGCCTGGAGCTTACGGATCTTTGTATGGTGGTAATTATGGCTATTAGTCCCGTTTGTGGGTTCTCCGAGCTACTCCCTAAATAGAGTTGCATTTTGTGTAATTGATTTATATTTTGGCTGAGAACCAAAGATCAAAGTTCATTCACTGTTCTGATGTCTTTTAATCGTCTAAGATTCGTTATTAGACAGCTTTCTAGGTTTTTCTAGCACATGTACTCGTCGCTCTTGTGACTGGATACTCAACAAACTCAGTCTACTTAATGCAAATCAACACTTCATAAATTAACTTCATGTTTTTCACTAATAACTGGCCGTATAAGCATAACCTAGACATGGCTTATGGCATATGGCTAATTGCATGATAGACCTGGGACTGTTGGAGTAAATGTTGCAGAAATAAAGCGATTTGCTGAAATGACGACAGTTTCTTAATATTCTCCCTAGTCCCTCCCTATGTATACATTATACCTGACTTTTTTAAAAATAGCAGGCCAATTGCCCAACTTGGGGTTCCCAAAAAAGAAAAGGCGGCAATCTGCATTAGCTTCAATTTTATACATGTCTTGCCTGCACTTGTACACAGTCCAAATTGTAGAACTGTATTCCCTGTTCGTCTCGGATGTATTCAATTTGTTTGGAAAAATGTGAATGAAGAACAAGTCCATCGTCGCGTGAGACTTGAGAGTATTTCTGTGGGACACTTCCTGCCAAGTTTAAATACAGTTTTTTAGATTTAAATGTTCAAAATGGAACAAGACTCACAATCGAAATTAACTCCACAAAATAAATTCAAATTAACTCCACCGCAAAATAACTCTGCTGGATCCATAACCCGTATCAGTGACTTGATACTGATGAATAACCACATTGACAGGTAACCAGGAGACGAGATATCTTTTTCTCAAGAAAATAAGACGACTCGAAGCATTCTAAAAATCTTTAGATTTTAGAGCAACACCATAATGAAAAATGTCTCCCCAGTACATTATTCACTAAAAACTAGATACATGTTGTACTGGCACTTCTCTACTGACTATATAACCGCTAAGGCGCTAAGTTTCTCCTGTTCATGATTTTTAACTCGTAACCAGAACTAACAAATCTAAGTAACTGACCTCTCCCATAATAAATAGTCTTGGAATACTAAACTAAAGGTTATGAGCTGATTCATATACACTTGACAAGACACAGGTTGCCTGCCAAACACAGAAAACTGCAAATTCAATTAGCTGCAGCACATGTAGTTCTGAAGTGTCCAGTCTGATTGCATCGGCTACAGTGCACAACCCGTTTCTCACGACCACGATCTTCAGCCCGAACCCGTTTCTTCCTGGGCTTGTCAGGCAGCCGAAGAGACTTGGGCGGGTTGATTATCACTTGAGAAGACTTAGTTGGATCCAACTCTTCGTTGGACAAATCTTTCCAAGAGGACCTGTCAGGAATAGGATGTATAGTCTGAGAGTATGTTTTCCTGTAAGTTGCCACTGTAAAACAGCTTTCTGTGAAACGATGAACATTCTGCCTGCAAGAAAGAAGGGCAGCCACGGCATGTGCACAGGGCAGCCCGAATAGTTGCCATCCCCTACAAAGACAACAACGATTTCTAATGTCCACAATCATTGTTCCTTGATGGGATATAATCTCAAACTCGGCTTCATTAGCTCGAAGCACAGTGAATGACTGAGCAAGCTCAACTGCCTTTGCCACGCGCCTCTCAGCGCTAGGAACAAGTATCGATGTCCACTTCATGCCTAACTCACGCCGTTCATTGAACCAAGTCATTAGCTGCCTCCTTATGGACTCCATCATTTGAATGATCGGAAGGCCAGAAGCTTCCAGGAGCCAATTATTTATAGGTTCGACAGCGTTTGCTGTCAATTGGCCAAATCGGGTTCCCTCAAAATAGGCGGTGGCCCACAAGCGAGGTGGAATCCGTCGGATCCAATACCCGGCTTCTTGGGAAAGCTCCTCAACTTCTAGAACTTTCCCCTCAAATTCAATTATAGTGAGAGCATGAGCAGCTTCCCAAAGAAGATTGGTTAACATTGTGTTGTTGAATTCCTTATGGAAACTATCGCTTAAATGGCGCATGCAAAACCCATGAAAAGCAGTCGGAAAATTGGCATCCACACCATCAACAATGGCCTTCTGTCTGTCTGACAAAATGGTCAACCTAGGCATGTTTTCAGTATTAGTATCAAGCAAAGTGCGAAGCTCCGATAAAAACCACAACCAATTCTCATCATTTTCCTCATCAACCACCCCAAATGCCAAAGGAAAGCGAGCACCATCCCCATCAAAAGCAGTGGCCAGTAGTAAAGTACCAAGATACTTGCTTTTCAAACAGGTTCTATCAAGCCCAAGCAGTGGCCTACAAGCATTCAGGAAACCAAAAATCGATGCTTCATATGAAATAAAGAGACGTTCGAAACAGTTGTCCACCGGGTTACCATAAACCGATGCAATGCTACCCGGATTGGTGCATTTGACTTGTTCACAATACTGAGGCAAAACCCGGTACCCTTCTTCAAAAGATCCCCGCATGGCTGCCATGATCCTCTCCTTGCCACGCCACGCTTGCTTGTATGACAAGGTAATCCCATGAACTCGGTGAATCTCCTCTAAAATCTCCTTAGGCTTGCAGTTAGGGTTCTCCTTGAGACGTCGTTCAACTGAATTCGCTACCCACTGAACTGAGGCTTGCTGGTGACCAAGATGGGCTATGCCATTGCAGGCATGAGTGCCATGGAGAGTTCTTATTGTGAATGTTGGAACCCCCGGAAGTTTTGCAGCATGTATACGCCACGGGCATCCTGTAGCTGCACATCGAGCAGTGAACCGGGTCTTATCAGATTTTATGGTCTGAATTTCAAAGTGGAGAGCAATAGCGGTGTCTCTCAACGCTTTACGACAGCTCCCGACATCTGGGAACTCTTGACCCACATGAAGCTCATACCCAGGCACAATGTCAAGAGCGCGGGCCTGAACAACAGACCTACATATTATATACTCTGGTTGTTGAATTCTCATATCATCTACAACTTCAACTGACATTTCATGGTTATGTTCCATGTCTAGCTCCAAATTCTCACTGAGGTGTTGATTGTCAGAAACAGCCAGCTCATTTGTTTCTACTAAAGCCAATTCGCGGTGTTGTGGAGAAAAATCGGGACCTTCTTGATCAGATTTACACTTCATTTGCAATTTATTACCTTGCTCAAATGGATCTTCGTTACTATCGTCATTCTCTTGAGTCTGTTCTGGACCCAACTCCTCACAGTCATCGGCTTGTCCTAAGCTCACTTCCCTTTCATGCACTTGTCCCAAACCCACATCACTCTCGTCGGCTTGCCCCAAACTCACTTCATGATTGTGGGCTTGTCTAAATCCCGAATTATGATCATGATCATGGCCAAGCACCAAGTGTTGGTCGTGGCCTAAAGACAGTCTATGATTTTGCCCAAGTATCACCTCATTGGTAGCCATTCCTCCTCTTAATACCAGTAGGAAGCTTTGCAAGTTTGCAACTAGAGCTGAGCGTTGCAATGGTGATAAACTACCCTCACCAACAATTATCTGTGAAAAAATATTGCATAGATCATTAAAAATTTTGATTAAAAATCTGTCATGGATCGTTAAATTCCAAAATGACAAATTGCTCAGACACCCCTTTTTTGTAGGAAAAGAATGAACTTGGATATGCACAATGAGGATTGCTATTTGTAATTTTAATGTTTCATAGCAATAATAATGATCCACTCACTGAAGCAAACATTAACTCAAGGTAAAAGTAAAACCATGGACAAGAGAAACCACTCCAAAAATCTACATCTGAGCTCAGTGTATTTGGCCAAACCGAGCATTATGAGCTCAGATGGAGTGTCCTAGTAAAATCAACTCTAGGTGTTCTGACTTCTGAGGGTATCTGGTGGATACATGGGAAGGAATGAAACAGCTGAGTAAAAGTAGAATACCAATGAAACAAAGGAACTGTACACATAGTAAGCCAATCAAGCTAAGATTCCTTAGAAACCATTATGAAGATTAATAAACACAAACAAACTAATTGTATTCCTCTATCTAATAAAGATCGTCCAATCCTAGGTCATCACTCGTTATATCATTAGTGAGCGATACATTCAAAAGTCTTCTAATAATTTAAGATTCATCCGCGTCACATTGGTAGAATTAAGAAAGTTAATTCAGCATCAAATACGATCACAATCCCTAATTCAACCACATATCACTACAATGTAGCAACAACATTCATGTCAAAGTTACATAACCGAAACTAGCATAACAAATTAGAAGCCCCAAACCCAAACCTAAGATATAAAAATTGTACACTGTGAGACGGTCCTCTTATATATTAAAACACTCCTTTGATAGTAATAACTGAGTTACTTAACCAATAAAAAGATGGTCTTATTCTATAATTTGAGACGGTCCTAAGTTAACTCAACTTTGAATTGATCAATCCAGCATCAAAAACAGCAAACCAAACTCAAATTCTAAACTGAGCAACTCTCAAAACCCGAGAAATCGAACAACAAAAGTAATAATCAAATTAGAACCCCCAAACCTAAGATAAAACAATTGTACACTGTGAGACGGTCCTCTTATATATTAAAACACTTCTTTGATAGTAATAACTGAGTACTTAAACAATAAAAAGACCGTCTTATTCTATAATTTGTGAATAACTACATAATCAACTTTCAATTGATCAATCCAGCATCAAAGACACCAAACAAGCTCAAATTCTAAACTGAGCAAAACCCGAAAAATCGAACTAAAAAAGCATTAATCAACAAAATATACCTCAAAAAAGTGAAACCCTAACTCAAAAACCCAAACCACAATCAATCAATCTCCAAAACCCAGCAATTACACTCAAATTCCCAACTGGGTTTTCTTCAAAACCTGCAAAAAATGCCAAAAAACAGAAAAAGTTACAACCTTTGAGAAATCTAACACAAAATACAATCAATCTAAGAAAAACCCATGAAAATATAAAAGAGTAAGGGAGAAAAATTACCCAAAATTAGTTGTTGATAACTGTAATTTGAAAATAAAGAGGGAAGAAAAAAATGGCGCGCAAAAAAAATGGAGACAAAGGGTAATGCAGGAAGAAAATGGAGACAAAGGGAATTTAGAAGGGAGAGAAAGGGTGAATTGCAGGGATGAGATGGGAATTGCAGGTAGGGTTTGTGTTGGCTGATTGAGGGTATTTTTGTCATTTTTTGGATTTTGTTTTTATTTTTTGGGTTTGGATTTACACTATTGCCCCTTTTGGGAGTATTGGGCTAACTACTGAATTTAGGTTGAGTAGCCCATTGTGTACAAATGTACTCCGTACAATATACTTGTCACAAAATTCTTACGGATGTGGAATTTTAGTGAGAAATTGTATGGTGTATTCTCGAACTTTTTAGTTTTCTACGTTGTACATTATACTAATGAAAATCTATAATATTCCCTGAACTCTACAAACTAGTCTGTAGTTTGTACCATTTTTTAAGATTTCGGTTTTCGGTCCGGTCCGGTCTGGCACCGGTTGGACCAAAACTAGATTTTATGTTTTTATTTTATTTTTCCTTAAAAATATATTATAATCCGGTCTAAACCGGTCCAATGGACCGGAATTTTTGGACCGGAATTTGACATAATATTTAAATTCCGGTCCAACCGGTCCGGTTCGGTCTTGGACCGGAATTATTCCGGTCCGGTCCCGGTCCGGAATTTTTATATTCCGGTCCATAAGTTTTGCCAATTCCGGTTCCGGTCCGATCCGGTCCAATTTTGGACCGATGACCACCCCTACGAGTTATTAGTTCGCCGAATTACTCATTAACCCACCAAATAGTATACAAAATTAACTAAAAATTCATTAATCTCCATTGTCAAGTCATGAATCATGACGGATGGTGATATAACATTAATGAGTCAAAATAAAACATACGGAGTTTGAGGGAATAGAGAGGATCCTTTCTCATTCCCAAATCCCAATGACATCTATGATCTATTCATAAGCAATTAACTATGGAAGGTGATCAAATCATGCAAGATTCTCAATAAACCAGGATTTTCTCAATAAACCAGGATTTTCTCATTGTAATTTATCAGTTTATGTTATGCAATTTTCAGCATAGTAAAGAGATCCGCCCAACATTACTACATTAGTACAACTTTAAAAATTGAAGATTATCGATATGGAGAATAGGATAGTGTAATCCGGTAATACATATTACATACCTTAATTTGTCCAAAATATTTCAACCATATTACACAATACAAAATACTAAACAATAGGTCTCTCTTGTAACGGATATATCCGTCACAAACTTGTGACGGGTCAAGTACTTACTCACATTGTTGGAAAAGACAAAAGTAAAGGTGCTTAAGAATTGCAAAAGGCTTGTCTTTATCTATGCAAATGAGTTTTATTTGACCCCATCACAAGGTTGTGACGCATATTACCGTCACATATGAGAATTTGTGAACATGAATATCACAATTCACAAACAGTCTCCCATGTACAACAAAATGACCAGAATCCATTTTGAAGAAATGTCAATTGTCAATGGGACCAAACACCAAACTCCAAACTCTGCTTTCATACATTACATTCTTTACTGCACTTTCGGTAGCCCATTTTATTTCAGCCGACTTTTTCTACATTATCAATTCTTCATTCCTTTGTCCTTTTGACCCTTTTTTACCAACAAACATCACACCTGTATCCGTCTTCAATAAAAAAACGAGTCAAATATCTTACCATATCTGATTATCAGTAGATGGGAAAAAGTTTTTCTCATTTCTCATATCTTTTTCCTTTTTCCTTACGTATTTATTTGATCCCTTTTTAAGTTAAAACGAATATCACCATGAAATTTTTTAGTTAAAACAGATATCACCGTCTTAAATACGAAGTTGTAAAGTATCTTTTGCAATGTGAGTAATGTTAAATACGTGCAGATCTGTCTTCTCACTACTTTTTGAACTCCCAACTTTACAAATCATCCTTATATGAACCTTGATGCACCTCTACCAACTTTGATTCCCACTTTTATTTCATCAAATTCAGCAACTTGAGCTCCTCTTTGATCATCTTCTTTTGTAATAAAGTTCAATACTTTCTGGGTTTTTCCTGCTGAACTTGTAAGAATTCAGAGCTCTGATCATTTCTTAATGATTTTTTAATAATCTTTGTTGGTAAATTTGTGGGTTTTACTTGATTAGTCTTGTTATAATGATGTTTTCTTAAGATTTTAGCTGATATGTATTAAACTCAGTTAGTCAATTATGTAGGATTTTGTGTTTTGTGATTGACTAGTATGATGGGTTCTTGAATTGCATTAGTATACTCCCTCCGTCCCAATCATTTGTTTACGTTTGATTAAAAATACGCCTTACAAAGAATATAAAAGCTAAAGAAATGATCAAGGCTGAGGGAGTATGTGATTGTTCTTCCGACCCCCCTTACCTCGCAATTTGCAGGAGTCCTTGAGGCACTAGAGTAATATTGTTGTTGTTGGTGGTGGTGTTGTGGATGATCTTATTTTGCAAAGTATTGATCTTTCCTGAATAAGGTTGAAATTATTGTGTTTATATGTAACAGTCAACTGTTTACAGTCCATTATAAGTATTTGACTTATTTAGTTTGATATTGAGCCCTTAACAATTTAGCTGTCACAAATTCTTGTTTAAGACAGCAATATCCGTGTTAAACTTAATGTGGGTCAAGTACGGAAGATGATACAAAAAAGAGGATGCCTAAGGAGTAGGGAGTAGGGACTAACAAAAGGTTGTCCTTTATATGCAAGTGGGAGCGTATTTGACCCATTTTCATCACAAGACGGATACTGCCGTCCTAAGATAGACTCACTGGCTAACTGTTCTATAGACAACATCTTGAGGAAATGATGATTTAAGGAACTGTGCTTGGAAACTGAAAAAAGTACTTTTTCTGATTTATGGGAGTAATGGAACTATCCTATCCTAGATGATGGGTAGTTTAATGATAAATTCATCAAATAAGTCTCTCGAGTTGTGTGAGATGTCTCATACGGTTTTACTGCATGACTAAACCTACCAATCTTATCCTGAACCCTTTTTAAATAAGAAGTTTTGATATTTGTCGGTGTTGGTTTGGCCTTAATTAATTTGATAGGAGGCTAATTTTGCTGTTATTTTTTCTATGTTAGAGAAGCTGCTTCAACATTCTACCGAGATTCATAGGTTTGGCTAGCGCAATTCAGCCTATAAAAGCCTTTTATCCTCGTGGCTCACATGATTGAATAATTCTCAAGACATGGCCGGAAAATTTGTGTCATCCTCAAAATCAGGAAAATTCGGTGGGTCCTTTACCGCAGTACTGGCCTCAGCTCTTCTTGAATGGCTTTTGATTTTTTTGCTTATTGTTTATGCACTATTTGGGTATCTGATTACAAAATTTGCTCGTTACTGTGAATTGCCGATCCCTTGTTTGCTTTGCTCTAGGATTGATAACATTCTAGGTGGAGAAAAGCCTGGATTTTACTGGGATATGATATGTGGGAATCATAAGTTGGATATCTCATCCTTAGTTTATTGCCATTTTCATGAGAAACTCGTTGATGTTCGTGGGATGTGTGAAACTTGCCTCTTCTCTTTTGCCACAAAAGATAAATCAAATGCCGAGACATATAGGTTATTGGTAGGTAAATTAGGAGAAGAGGATCTTAGTGGGTTTGATGAAGGGACTTCATATGATAATCATGTGACAGAGACTCTCAAGCATTGCTCTTGTTGCAATGAATTGTGGAATCCTAGACGTCATCCCCAAACTTTGCTTCAGACTAAATCTTCTGGTTGTGACGTTCCTTTAAGTCGTGAGACTAGCCGGGATCTTGATAGTCTGGAGAAAGATGCCATGAAAACACCAGCATCATCGACAATTATTCATGTCAGGGAAATGACAGAAGATTATAGTTTGGAAAAAGAGGCTAATAAAACACAAGCATCATCTACAATAATTCATGTCAAAGAAAAGATCGAAGATCCATTGGCTCACTTTGGATTTACAGAGCTGAAAATTTCCTCCGATACTGAATCTGATATTCAGGCGTCTGATATTCATGATAGTTTAGAGGAGGCTAATAAAATACAAGCATCGTCTACAATCATACATGTCAGAGAAAAGATCGAAGATCCATTGGCTCACATTGGATTTACAGAGCTGAAAATATCCTCGGATACTGAATCTGATCTTCAGGCTTCTGATATGCATGATAGTTTAGAGGAGTCAAAGAAATCACAAGCATCATCTACAATTATTCATGTCATAGAAAAGACGGAAGATCACTTCGGATTTACAGAGCTAAAAATTACATCTGATACCGAATCTGATATTCAGATATCTGATCTTGAAGATCCTCTTACAGATCTAATATTAGAGTCCACAGAAGTGACACCCTTTATTTCTATATCAGAGGATGCTTCTGAGAAGCCAAATGATAGGGATGTTTTGTCACGCGAGAGTTCACCAATTTCACATGATTTGGAGCCGTCTGATGTCATTCATCCTCGTGATAGTACATTCGGAGCATCTACTCCTGTTATTGGTCATGGTCTGGAAGAACTTAACTGGCAGGATATTGATCATACACCTCGTGTAGGTGAATCAAAGGAGATGATGAATGTAATTGATGATATACCTAATCCAGTAGTATCAACCGAGATGATAGGTGACGAACTTTTGCCGAATACACAGAATGGTGTATCTATCTCTGTTGATTCAGCAAAAGGTAAATGTAAGTTGAAGATTTTTATCTTTAATTGCGTACTCCGCATTTTGTGGCATTTACTATATCAGCTTTTGTTGCTTGTCATAGTCTTGTTATGGTCGTTAGCTTTTACGGAGTAATAATTAAACTGAAGCCTTAGGATTGAGATTTTAGTGGCTTATTTGGTATCGGGGTTATAAAATGAACGACTGACAATAAGTTTTTATGTATTTTGAGTCTAAATGGTTTATTTCAAGGTTATTCTACCCACTAATATTTGATTGTTTCCTTTTTAAAAATTGCCATTACCTTCTTATACCACATTACCATCTATGAGTCTATGAGGTGGTAATCACTGGCCTTGGAATCTTTTCTAAGAAAGAGACGGAGGTTAAAAGCAAGATTGTAATATCAGACGATGAAACGATAAAATCATGATAAACATTCCAAGATTGTAATAAGATTCATACCTACTCCGGGAACGAGAGTATAGTAGTAAAATAGTGAATAGTGGAGGCAAGCAGGCAGTTTGATTTGCAATTTTTTTAGATGTGTACCCTTTGGTAGTACTAGGTCGTCCAAATCATTATACCTCAAAGGGAAATTGAAGAAAGTGTAACAGCTGAAAGAGGAATATCTGAACCTTATACTGAGACAAAGGAAGTATATGGAGTGGATTTTTTTGTTCTTTCTTTTATATTTTCGCTTTTTGAGA
>JAYMSF010000114.1:0-21095 GCA_036897335.1 Silene vulgaris | reverse complement strand
TAGATCATCAACGGGCTTATGGAGTCCCTGATCAAGAACTCAAGTTTTTACCAGAACCAGTTGATGTCAAATCTTCAGAAAACGGGTTACTTTGTTGTGTTGGTCGTGGCCCTGAGCGGGCATACTATGTCTGTAACCCTGTTAATCAACAATGGAAAAAACTCCCTAAGCCTTCTACTGATCATGGGCCTAACCCAGCTATTGCCATGGTCTTTGAACCATCGCTTCTGAGTTTTGTTGTTCAATTTAAAGTGGTTTGTGTTTTTGCTTCTGCCGGCTTTGAGGAAGCATATAAGTTTGAGATATACTCATCTGACCGAGACTCATGGGAGGTATCTTCCGAGATGTACTTCATCAATTCAGGAAATTTGTATGGGAGAATCAAAACTCAGTGCATTCAGTTTGAAAGAGTGATGTATGCAGATGGGGTTGTGTATTTGTCGATGAGCTGTGGCACGATTTTAGCTGTGGATACAAGGACACAAAAAGCAGCTGAAATAACCAGGTATGGATTTGGTTACGGGAATGTATATGGAGGGCTTGTTCCACTGAATATGGGAAGAATGGACGTGCGTCTATGCACTTCGTATATTAGGAATCAGTCTGTTAATGTGACCGTTATTCATAATGATAGACATGCCAATACAATGTCTTCAGAAGCCAGAGGAGCCGATTTTAACAAAAACCATGTGTCTCGTCTTAGTTTCAGAATTAGCGGTCCTGATGTTCCTCAAGTTATGTTCACTTGGGATGGAAATGTAGTGTTCCGTGTTGGAAATGATGTTTTTTCGCATGATATGAAAAGGAGCAGGACTAGAGCATTGGTGCAAGGTGAACGGATAATCGAGGAAGGGTATACAATTGTTCCTTATGTGAACAGCCTCGTGTCCCTTATGTGATCGCCCCCCCGCCCTATGTCTGTTATTCAGGTATCTGCAGGATTTTTACCAGACTAGATTAGTTTTTGAGTTTATAGTACTGATTTCTCTGCAGTTTGCAGCATTTGTGGTAAACTGGTAATGCATGGATTTTTGAAAGAGCTTTGAGATGTTATGTTTATTTGACTAATTACCTTGTTAATCTCGAATTCGTCGTACCAAATTATTTAACAGCTTATCAAAGAGAATCAATTGCCCATATATCCAATGTCCTATGTAATTCTAAATCTCGGTCTCCACAAATATTTTGTAAAGCGGTTTTACACAAACTGGGGGTTGCATTTCCCGTCTAGTTGCTAATTAGTTTCGTTTTATTTTTCGAGGCTTTGCTCTTCTCTCCCAAAAAATAAAATAAAATTGTGAAGCGGTTTTACACAAATGTTGTGAAAACGGATACAATTATCAAGAAATCGTGATCTGTGTAAGTGGAAAAGTAAATGTAGAACTAATCGGCCTATTTTCTTAGACCAGCCTATATAATGATCTTATTTTATGTTCAAACATCTCCTCTAATGTTGGTCGAAATAACTACTTTGTTGTAATTTAAACGCATATATACAATACTCTTTATTCAAGAATATCGATAAATTATCCAACGATTCTAACCTTACAAATAAACGATATACGATCGAACATCATCCACAATAATACCAAATGAATAACCGCCATACTAACAGTCTAAAGTCACCACCCATCTACAATAGGTGGGTAGCATTACGACTCAAACCAACCTAAAAAACAGTCTAAAGTCACCAATGATTAAGAATTAAGAAGAATTCGAGTAAGAATTATGAAATTAGGGCTATATTGAATTGGTTATAATACTCTACCAAAAATAAACATCTAATTAAGCAAACATTAGAACAAAATAAAAATACGAGTATTACTTATACTATTGCCTCCGGCCCGTTACACAATTCAATAACCCGTGTCCATCTCCGTGTTACTGGGTGTCGAACCCTAGACACACACTCTTCCAATATCCCTCGTCCCTCATTAGCCTGTCAATTTCGTGAATGCAACTCACGAAAGCATCATGGTTTAGAATAGCTTCCATCTTTATACAAAGGTGCAATCCGCTAACACGACCCATGTCAGCCGCTGATCGGGCTTCCTGGAGGACCATGGCGACCAATTGGTCATGGCCCTCTAGGGTTAGGTTACTCTTTTCGTCCTCCCATTGCACCTTGACCAATGGAAAAGGGACATTGGTTCTGATATCGGATATAATAGTTGATATGGACGGAGTAATATTATCAGATTTAAGCATATCGCGAGATAATATGTAACTTCTATCGTCTTTCTTTGGTTTGAATTTGGCGACAATTGGTGACACTAGGCTACCACTTGTAAGACGAAGTTGAACTTTGAGTTTAATCTTTGGCTCGATGAATATTACGCTTGGATCGTTACATGACGAACAGGAAGCGCCATTGTTATTGACAATTTCTCGAGTAATTCGCGAAGCTCTAGCCTTGATGCAATAATAATTGTCTTGTATTCTAGCCATGGTAGTGATTGTTTAACGAAGAATGTGATTTGAAGGAATTATAATTTTAATTTTAATTGTTTTATATATAGGAAGCCGTAAGAAAAACGAGTGATTTTGCTAATTTTTGTTTCCAAACAATTTTCTTGTTTGACAAGAAAAAGCCAATAGGGCTCATATAGAATAGGATTTGGAAATTAATACGAGTATTATTTTCTGATTTTTTTGCTTGAACTTGGAAAGTATGTATGTTATGTACAAACAAATTTAATATTGAAATGAAATACATAAAAGTACTCCTCGATCACTTTCAGGTCATTTGTTTACCTATTTTATTTTCGAGTGTCTCACTCGATTGTTTACCTTTCCTTTTTTGGGAATGCATTTGATAGACAATTTTATCCTACACATTTAATTTGGTCTACTTGTCATGGTCTAATAATTGGTTATGTCATTTTTTCTTGGTCTTTATGCCAAAACCAAAGATAAATAAATGACCGAAATGGAGGGAATAAAAAAAACTCGATTAAAAACGTGATGGACAGGTTATGATAGAACCTGAGAAATAGACGAGACCAAATTCGAAGGAGTCAACTAGAATGGATGAGGCATAAAACTTGTCTCCTCCGTCCAATTTAAGTTGGGGTGGTGTTCATTCGATGTGCTAGGCCGAGAATGGGTTTGGACCGCACAAATTGGTTTGGACTAGACCAACTAATTATGTGACCGTGAGGCGGGTTTTAGGACGGGCTGGTGCGGGCCTAGTGCGGGTCCGACCTGGCATTAGGGGACCCGGAACCAGCCCGGATACATGGTGGGTCGGGCTGGGTCTAAAGTGACTCGGTGGCCGTGTTGGGCCGAGCGGACCCGCACTAATAACCACCCCTAACACACGTTAGGAAAACCGTTCCTAATTTATGAAGGGAACAAAAGTAAGGAACGGTTTTTCTAATGTGTGTCCACAAGAACATACAATAAAAAGTCATATAATAAAGAAAAAAATTGAAGGGACGTGTCTAAGAACATACGATAGAAAGTCATAGAAAAACAAGGAACGATTTTCCTAACGTGTGTCTAACGGATGGCCAATCCGAATTGACAGAAATAAATCCAATTTATCACATCGGTATCAAATACTCCGTATATATATTGGGGTGATTTCGGACTGATGATCTAAATAGCGCCCTTTTCACTTTCTCGTGCGAACCCTTTCTGTTCTTCCCCAAATCGTGAAAACCCTAATTTCGAATCTCATTCTACTTCTCCTGCAATTCTTCCGTTCATCATGGGAGACCGCAACAATGTCCCGAATCGCTCCAATGTTCAACAGCTCAAAATGGTAACAAATTCAAACAACTTTCTCTCTTGATCATCTTAATTTGCGTATTTATGTTTCGCTGTTCCGATAATTAATGGAATTTGTAATAAAGCCAATTGTTGTTGACTTAATTTGTGTATTTAAGCGTAGTTAGTCTTGTGTAAGGCGGTTTTACACGATTTCCGGTAAAAGTATTTATGAAAGACCCGTAAAAACGGTATACTTGTGTAAGGCCGTCTTCGACAAGTATTTGTGATTTAAGAATTGCTGTTTAGGTAGTTAGATGTAATTGTTGTTAAGTTACGGTTAATTAATCACTGCAAATTTTGTGATTTAAGAATTACTGTTTGGGTAATCAGAGGTAATTGTTGTTGACTTGTTTTACGGTTGACTAATTACTGCAAATTTGTTTATAGATTGGGCAGGGTCATCCAACTGGTCTGACGAACAATATACTGAAGCTTTTCGTGCCACGGCCTCCGTTGGAATTTAAACCTCCAATAGAGAAGAAAAAATGCACTCCCTATACTGGTGAATTACTGTCCCTTTTTTGCACACGTGTGTTCTTTTCGCGTAAGTTAAACATGACGGAGGTGTTTTGTGTTCAAACTAATGATTTGGTTTTTTTATATAGGGATGGCGCAATTTGTAAAGAATTTTGCTGAGCCAGGGGATCCTGAGTATGCCCCACCGATCAAGGAGGTTGAAACTCCGGTATGCTGGCATTTGTACCTCTTTGCTCAAATTATTTGGCGTATTGCTTATGTGTTTTATTCTTTCTACCAATTTTTGAATTACTCGATTATCAAGTTGTTGTATATCTGGGATTAATTTCTTTAAGGAGATGATTTGCATATTTCATGTTTTGTTAGCATACATCAGGTTTAACTTTGACATATGTTACACTGGAACATTACTGTTTCGTTTCTGTGATTGCATTTTTTACACCTGGGTATGGGACATTAATTGTTGAGCTTCACTAGTCACTAGTTGTGCACTTACTCTTTGTTTGGATGGATGGATTTGGTGGGAATTTGGCTAACAAAATCGCGTTGGAAGGAATCGAGGCAGGGAGAGTGGAATGTGGATCCACAATTCCACATTTCCCCTGATTCCCCTCCTGCACTGAGCGACTGAAAAATAACTTCTAAAATTTGATAAAGGAAAAGCGAATACGTGGACTCCTTTTTGATACATAGTTTTGTCTGAAGTCGTTTTGTTAATTACATAAATAGATTTAAAACGTTTACAAAAAATCTGATTCATAAGCAGGCAAAACAATGAGTTTCAAAAATCAAATACTCTGTACCTATCCCTTCAAATTACATCAGCCTTGGCCAATTTACCTTGTCTAGGCCTCCCATTACTTTTATAAAGTGACTTTTTTTTGCAGTCTACCTATGGTGTTTCGAATTCTAACATTCACCCTGAGTCTTTTATAATTGTACTCCTGAACTTAATGAAAAATTCTTCAAATTAACACAAATACTCCAATAGCCCAAATCCATCCTTCCCCTTATACAAGTAAACTTAAACTCCTTTTTAGCATTGGAAAAATTTGCAGGGAATTTGACAGTCATACCATCCCATGAATCCCATCTTCCCTCCTTTCCCTTTTCTGTTGTATTCAAACAAAGGTTAGCTGTCATTTGTCACGCGTTTCTATGAAGCAGTAATCTAGGCTATTTAGAAAGTTTGTCATTGTTATGAATTGAGACTTTTTAGAGGATATGATATTTAACTTATACATATGTGTGGTATGGTCTTCTTGCGTTTTCTTATGCCTTTCTTCTCCCCTAGCTTGCAAGAGATAGGAGTATCAGATATGGGTTGGGAAAATTTTACTCTGCTTAGGTTGCTAAGTTTTTAATGCACTTATTGCCAAAAAAATTTGAACATAAATCGGTTTGCAATTAGTTTTTAAAGAGATTGGAAGCTTGTCTTTTTAGAGGTGTCTATAACTTCAACTGAAAGAAATCTGCTTCACTCTATTCTGTTCTATAATGTGAGGCTTGGTTGTTGTTGAATGTTCTGAACGTTGTCTTTTATTTGTAACCATTTAAGTACTATAAACAGGTAAGGACTTACTGTGTTTTTAATCACACCTTGCACTGCTGCTTGTTTATTATTCCCCTAATCCATTTTTCCACTAACAGGCAGAAAAGAAGGCCAGAATCCACAAATTGAAACTGGAGAAGGGCGTCGCAAAGGTTGCTGAGGATCTAGAGAAATGTAATTCATCTGTCTACGATATATCCACTCCTTTCATCTATCTTTCTAATGATGTTTTTCTCACACCAAAATATATTTAATATATTCTTGTAATCCACAGATGATCCGCAGAATGATCCCAATGCCACCGGAGACCCATACAAAACGCTGTTTGTTTCTAGGCTGGTAAGACTCATTGTCAGCTAAAGCGTACATAGTGCTATAAGGAATCCAAGACCTACATAGTTGATATATTCAATAGCAATTTGAAAATTTATTTGGTTAAGTGATCAACATAGGTGGTAATCAATTTTATGGTAGAGTGTTTAGTTTATAATGTATCTAAGCATTGATGTGCTTTCATGCAGAGTTTTGAGACATCAGAGAGCCGACTGAAAAGGGAGTTTGAAACCTATGGTCCTATAAAGCGGGTAAGTATCAATAACCATTCCCCTGAGGGGATCGTTATTGTGTTTTACGGTAAGAGGTTCACATGTTTTTTGGCCAGTGCCTTTCTCATTCTTTTCTTTTTCTCCGTGAAACTTTTTCAACATTCAAAACCAGAATCTTTGATAACTTCCCTTTCATATGTTTAAAAAAGATTACTTTCACCTTTAGTTATTTGTTATCCATCGGTTTCAAACTCTATGAGACACTTTTAAGTTTAATAACTGCTTTTGAGTGTTTCTTAAATCTTTTTATTCTTCCCAGGATTAGAACTTCACATATAATGTTTGCTTCGTTCATCTGTTCTATATAAAAAGTAAAATATGAAGACGTTAATTGAATTTTTGATTTTGGTAAAGAAGCGGTGGGTTCAATCTCAATCTACATAGATCTCAATTATGAACATCTTGCATCCACGAGAATTATTTTAACATCTTTTGGGCCCCTGAAACTAGGTTATTTGTTCCTTAGATTGCAATCTAGTGTGTTCATGTTACGTGGTCAAGTGTCTTTGCAAAGGTTGGCTAGAGGTTTATTCTGACATCTAATCGCGTTTTAGTATATAAAGCTTGCCAGCATATGTTACATAATATTCTTTGTTCATGATATACTGCATTCTGCTTTTCTGCATGAAGTGAAATGATGGATTGGGTATAAATGATGTATACTCTTTATATTATCTCGATCTGTGTGCAACACTTGTTTCTCGGACAGTGCATGATACTCGTGCACTTAGTTTTAAGCCAAAAACGTGTGGTTTTTCAAAATATCGTGGAGTCAAATAGTTGGACAAGTCTGATACGGTCAACTAAGTCTAGGTAATGTGGATTTTTTTTAAGGGTTTGTGCTGTGTTAATTCATCTCTGCTTGACAAATCTGTGGTAGGGGAGTAATGGAAAACTTCTAGGTATTGTTTACAAATATGAAAATATCCTCATCGTTTGTATCACGTGGTTCAACTTCTTTCTCTTTAATTATATAATCTCCTTTATGGAGAAGCGGTAACTGAGATGTGAGTGGAGTGCCGGGTGAGTTTCTTCTTCTTCTTCTGAGATTTACAGCAAAAGTACCACAATCATAGATTGCCTTCCTTGGACATTATACGGGTCTGTGTTATGTATGCTTTGACATAATTTCTTGCCTTAGAGGATGGGTGGAGTTGTTGAAATTGGTTCTCCGTCTTCATTTTTAGCACCTACTTTTTAGATTTTGATCCAATGGTAAGATCATTCTGGTAAAATAAGCACCAGGGTAAGCTGATATGCATTTTCTTCCACATTAGTCCGTTTCACATACCCTTTAATTGTCAAAGCATCATTCTCAATCGCAAAGCTGGAACTGTAAGTTTAGCAGCAGATCTGCCTTAAGGGGTTTCTCAGCAACAAAAGCAGACAGCTTTAGCTGCACAGGGTAAAATATGCAGGAGTATCATTCTCTACCCTTTCCTTTGATTGTCAGTTATGCTAATACTTTACTGGGCTTTTTTTTTTAATCCGAAGGCCACCGAAAAACTATACATTGTGGAGAAAGGATCCTGGTATTTCTATTCCTAAATACTCCCTTTTGTTTTAAATTTTCCCTGGTAAGGGGAATCACTCTCTTTAAATGCGTTGGTAAGGAACAGTAGTCAGTTCAAGGTATAGTAAATTCAGCATGCACGTCAGTTTTCTACAGCTTGGCAATGACGGTTCATCTCACCTGCGAAGCTTTATCTATTTAAAGGTGAGGGCGGCTAGAGAGGCACAGTGTCTTCTGCCGTGCCTTTTAAGGAATTTACTTCTTAAAAGATATTTTGGCTTAGCTGCTTCATATGCTAAGCAGATAGTCATAAATGTCCATTTGTCGAGAGTTTTATTTGCGCTTATTTGTTATCTATAGTTTTCATCTCTGGTGTTTCTCAGGTGAAAATGATATATGACAAGGAGACGAAAAAACCTAAGGGCTACGCTTTCATAGAGTACGCTCACACAAGAGACATGAAAGGTTCGCTTTGTATACTTTGAGTTACTACTTTGAACTGTTTTACTTGATGTTTGTGGTTGACATTATTTTCTATGCTGCTTTTGTACAGCGGCATACAAACAAGCTGATGGAACAAAGATTGATGGAAGAAGGATTCTGGTGGATGTAGAGCGTGGAAGGACTGTTCCGAATTGGCGGCCTAGGAGGTTGGGTGGTGGATTAGGAACAACTAGAGTTGGAGTTGAAGATGCCAATCAAAGGCGTGCTGTGGGGTAAGTAGAATTCTTAAGATGTGTTTGTTTTCTGTGATGGCTTTAGTAACGCGAGTGATTTTGTAACTCAAATCATCATGTGGATAATGCCTGATTTTTCTGCATTTAATTTTTACCCTGGTAAACTTGTCCTATGTATTTACCCCAGGGAGCTACAATCAGGAGGGGCATCTCGCTCACAGGAGCCTAGGGTTAGAGAGGATAGGTATGTTTTGTTACATTTATGATTATTTGGGGATGTTTCATAGTTATAGATATTTATGATTATTTGGTGATGTTTCATAGTTGTAGACTTCTGCAAGTTTTTCAGCTTCTAACTGTAGGATACTCGTTCTCTTGTTTGAAATGACTGTCCCTGATAAATGGCGTGAGCATTATAACTTGGGAAGTCATGTACTCATGTCGGTTTGTCTGTATATCGCCTTTTAACCTTGAATGCACATCCCTTTCTTCTTCTCCATGGTTGACATTTTGAAGTTGCCATTTCCAGTGATTTCTATTTTGATGCTGGATGATTTTTATCAAATTGTTTCACCTAATTTGCCTTTCATTGATTATTACTGTTTCAAGTGAGGTTGAAGCTGATTTCTTTTCCCATCCAGTCGTAGGTTTTCTGCTCATCATATTGTATCTTAACCTGATTTTCCCTGTATTAATGGCAATGTCGAATTTTCAGGGACAGGGAAAAGTCGCGTGAAAAAGGCAGGGAAAAAGAAAGGTCTGGTGAACGATCCCATGATAAGCCTAGGGACCGCGATCACAGAGATGATAGGCGACACAGAGACCGCGATAGAACCCGAGACAAAGACATGGACAGAGAGCATGGTCGTGATCACGATAGGCGTGATCGCGACAAAGGTAGAGACCGTGGTAGGGAATATGAACGAGAAAAGAACCGCGACCATACTCGTGACAGGGACCACGACAAGAACAGAGGTTATGAACTTGGGGAAGTAAAACATGATCGTGGACATTCTTATGATAGGCATGGTGAACGGGAACGGGGTTATGATCACCCTGAAGCTGATGAACTTGGGGAAGTAGAACATAACCATTATGGGCATCACCATAGTCGTGGACATTACAATAGGAAGGATGCTGATACTGATCGTTATGATAATTATGATGATGGTGATCACCATGGACAATATGATCCAATGGAAGAAGATAACTAGATTAATATCGATGAAGCTATGAACGACAGATTAATGTCGACGAAGCTATGAACGACAGATTAATGTTAGACTTTACGTAATTTTAGATATTCCAAATGTACCTTTACCTTAATGTTTTTTGTTTTTTCTTTTGCGAAATATTTTGGTGTTCCTTTTATTCTCGACCCTTTGCTCAATGTATGTTCTGAATCACTTCTTGAATCTTCCTCAGTAATATCACGGTATATTCGTTATTAGTCTGAGTTCAAACCAACCCTTTGCTCAGTGTATGTTCAGAGTGCCAAGGATTTGCAATTTTTTTTTTTTGACAACGGTGAAGAAAGTTGTACCTATATAGAGTTCGGGCAAACTACGACCTTATTACACACTGACTTAAACATCACTATGATACAGATATTAAACACTAGCAATATACGATGTCAAGTAGTAAAATCGAGTTGGTGGAGTACGAAATAGCGGACGCGAGTCTCCTTCTCCATGTCTTGGAAGCAGCTAACATCTCTTGATAGCCCCGGATGCAAGTGAGTTGTGGAGTGACGAGGGCATTGTTGTCAGAATCCCGATTCGATTCTACGATTTTATGATTTAAAAATGCTTTTGTCAATTCTGGATCTTACGATTCTATCCTGGTGGTATAATCTTACGATCTTATATATTTGAAAATTTTTAGAGAGAGAATCATAATACGATCGTACGATCTTACGATCCCGCAATCCGATTCCATAATAAAAATATTACTCGTAATATATATTTTTATATTATGATATCGTAAAACCCAAATTTTGTGTAAGTTGTAGAAACAATGATATTAGAGTCATTAATTTTCAATATTTATGGATAAATGTAATAAATAAGTGTTTTTGATCTTCAATTATGTTTTTACCAAATAAAAAACTATATTTAGTGAATTTGTAGAATCTTACGATTCTACGATCCAATTTTATCGATTCGATTCTAATTTCCCCCGCCGATCCAAAGTAGAATCCCGATCCTCACACATTGGACGAGGGCGTGATGTACTTATGCCACGAAAGCGTAAAAATAAAATGTGGATAACATACAACAAGCTGCTTCCGATGGAGCGTGAGCTCCTACACCATGACAAACGAACTCCATAGTCACACGAACGGCGGATCAACAAACCCTGCATGCACACAAACCACACCAAAGTTCCCCTCGTCCAATCTTCTGTCCATAACGACTTTCCCGTGACACTGGTAAACAGGTAAATTTATTCAAAATTTGTATTTAACTATAATTATCGAACTACATTATGTATTATGAATTGACTTTTAGAATTTTGAGATAAAATATGTTTATATTTGTTTTAAAACATAATGTACCACATGATTACTCAATTGATTATCAAATAAATTTGTGACACATATACCCTTTAAATAATATCCATATGGGGATAGGTGAAGATAAATTATTTGTAATTTTCTAGGCTTGTCTTATCTATCCAAGTGGAAGATATTTGACCCGTCATAAGATTTAAAGGGTATATGTGTCACAAATTTATTTATCTTCGTAGTACATATTTTACTCACCGTAGTACGCGTTTAACATTTTTACCCTCCGCATTTCCTTCACCAACAAAACCAATTGTACTACGTTAATGAAAACCCCCAAATAAACCAAATTCTACAACACCACCAACCACGGCACCGACCTGCCGGCGCTGCCGCCACCGGTCACCACCATCTCACGACTAATAACCTCTCCCTCCGCTAGTCTCCCGTCCCTCATACCACCGTTCGTGCCGCACTCCCTCGCAACACCATAGGTGCGATGTCCACATCCCCATGTAACCCCAAACGACCCCACCATTCACGATTTACATCTCAAGGCACCGTCTGTAACGCCGACCACTCTCCCATCGCTGCCGTCCAACCATATAGACGCCTTAATTATCACAGCCCCAAAACTAATCAATAGACCGACAAACAAAAAATGAAAAACAACACACTATAAAACAACCAAATGCAAAAGATAACATAAAAAATCATTAGTTTGATCAATAAAATGTAATTTGTGAAGTAAATCCTTATTTTTTAGTCAAATTAGGTCCATAATCGATGATGTTTGGTAGATTTGAGAGCACGTAGTTCTCGAATTTGAGAGATTTGGGTTTATTGTCTAATTTTAATTCAAGGGTATCAAATGGAAATTCATGGGTAAAAGGTACTGTAATGACTAATGAGTAAAAAACGTATAGCGAAAATAAATTACGATTAGAATTTGTGTTGCATTAAACACAACACAAATAAAAGAAAAAACTAGATTATCCACCCCATGTACATTGTACACTTGTACCCTTATTACACCTTGCAAGGTGTACCTTTTCCTCCAAAAGTGTGTAGAGAAAACAAAGGGGCAAAATTGTCCGAAAAAATCAGATTTTTCCCGCCCAAGACGCATGTTCCGATTCATTAAATAAACAATTAAATCAATCAAATCCATTAATAATCCCCTTTTAATTCTCCCTAAAACCACTCATACTTGTCCGTACTCCTCCACACTTCCTTCCACCCACTATTCTTCCATTTTCCCTGCCTCTTCACTTCCCTTCCCTTCATCCCTGGTTCGTTTCTATTCCTTCCATTTTTCCTTTTATGCACATTTTTATTCGACACGGTTGTAAGCGTGAAACGGATCTAAAACAACTCATGCGCCCGGTTTATAACCAGCACTAGTCATTTTTTGTGTCCGTTTCACGCTTACAACGGTAGATATATTTACTGTTTTTTCTTAACCAGTACTCCCTCCGTCTCAATCATTTGTTTATCGTATTTATTCGTTGGGAAGGGTATTTCAATCAAAGGTAAACAAATGAATGAGACGGAAAGAGTATGTTTTTAGGCTAATTTTTGTTTGAGATACTCACATTTTTCATCTGTTTGTGTAATTATTTGAACATTTGTTTGAATTGTTGTTGATATAGTGCAGAAAGTAGGGTTTGTATCAAATGGCGGAGAATGACGAAGTTAAAATTGATTCCGCCATTGATTCTCCGACTTCTGTCCTCGCCGATGAGGTATTCTTCGTTTTCCCCCAATTCTATGTATTTTCCTGATAAATTCTTAGATACATTGTGTATCGTGTCATCGTATATCCTAACCAATGAGAATGCTCTCCTTTTTCGTTTAGGTTTTGCTTTGTTCTTGTTGGAAATGTTAACAATTCTAATCTTCTGTTGTTTTGAGTGTACAATGTGGCGTACGAGTGCACCTAACGAGATGCGAGTCCAGGATTTTGATTTCGGTGTAGCAAAATATATAGTCAAAGACTCAAAGTGTATAGATAATTAGTGTGAAAGCGGTAAATATTGGTGTAGCAAATCACTAAATTCTAACAGAATTTTCGCTTTTGGTGTAGCGGCCGCTACACCAATCCCTTTAGTAGCCTCGCCCCTGGACCTAACCATTCCTCCATTTACTTACTCCATTTGATTTCTAATACTTTTTTTTTTAATCATCTGTGTTGCTATGGATCAGATTAAATGTCAATTCCTTTGATTCTTATGTTTTTTGGATAGTTTGAGTGACTGTATGTCGCTGTCTGTAGTACTCCACTACTCCGTATATGAGGTTTGAAATTTTGAAACATTTCTTTGTAGACACGAATACGTGTATATTATGGTGTTAAGAGGTATTTACGTAAAATCATATACTAATAGATCGAAGTATTCCATGAATACGAGTTCTATTACTACCATAAATGGTTGAACGATTATGATTGTCTTCAAACGTGTTTTATACCTAAAATGGTTTTACGTAAGACTAATTCTATCCGATTTAACAGGTTCGTTACAATTGTTTCTTTTGCGAGAGGGATTTTGAAAAAAAATGTAGTTAGTGAAATGTAACTTTTGCTATTTGATTTCTTTGTTCTTATATGTTTCAGTTGTATTTGTCACCTGATTTACCAAAATTGATCCTCAAAATGTAGTCATCTTACCCTTTAGGATTTGTATGGCCTTCTAGTTTGATGATATGGTATGTTTTGAGCGTTGAATACAGTTTGAAGCATTAGCGCAGTCGGCCTAGTTCGTTATGAATTAAACCCGGCATTATTACATATGATGAGGAATTCACTTTAATGCATTTAGGATGTTGTCAAGGAAGAAGCTGAAGTGAAGTTGAAGGATAATGTGCTAATAGATGCAAAAAATGGAGATTCTACTCTTATATCCCAAAAGATGGCGGAAGAAGAGGAGAAGCTGCTGGAAGCTAGAGTGAAGGATGAGATAGAAATTTTGACTGAGGCTCCTGTGCACTTGAATGACACTCAGTTCTCTAAGTTGGATGATCTTTTAACTCAGACACAGCTATACTCGGAGTTCTTGTTGGAAAAGATGGATGACATAACTGTATGTACCAAGTGAATTGGTTTCATTTTATGTGATTTGCTTAATTGCTTTTTTAATATAACTCATGTTATTTATGGTCTTTATGCTAATGTGTATGCTTACTCATTTGGGTGGTTGTAGAAGGGAGTGAAGGAACCAGAGGAACAACAAGAAGGACCCAGTAAGGAGACAAAGAAAGGTCGAGGTAGAAAGAGAAAAGCTTCTCAGTATGATGATGTGAGCCTTCTCTGCCTATTACATTTAATGAACATCACATATGTTGTTTTCTATCAAGTTCTGAACTTGCTTTGACTAGAAATCATGTGAAATATGAATAATTGGGGGGAATATACTACTGTATTTCAGAATGTAGTTTGATATTCCATGTCCTTCCAATTGTTTAAATGGGTAGGTCTATCTTTTCACTTTAGGTGTAATAGGTCTATCTTTTCATTCTTACATGCACCAGCACTTTAAATTACTTGTTGACAGTTAGTATTTAAGTTGTATATGACCCTATAAGAATGCTGACTTATAAGTCATAAATTAATTTTTGTTGCGAAACCAATTAAAAGCACCGCTTCTATGAAGTGAGTTGGCAACCTATAAGAATTTCTTTTAAGATACTAGATTAACTAACATCTACTCTAAGATGGGGGGTCTCTAACCTAAGTTGTGCTTACTGCTAATGGTGGTTCTGTCGTTCTGCAGAAGAAAGCAAAACGAGCAGTTGCAGCTATGCTGACTAGATCTAAGGAAGGGACAGCTGATGAAGATACTGACCTTACTGAGGAGGAGAGGATTGCAAAGGAGCAGGCTGAGCTTATACCCCTTTTGACTGGTGGGAAGTTAAAGTCTTACCAGATTAAAGGAGTAAAATGGCTGATTTCGCTCTGGCAAAATGGTCTGAATGGTATCCTTGCTGACCAAATGGGACTTGGAAAGACTATTCAGACCATAGGATTTCTTGCACATCTTAAAGGGAATGGTTTGGATGGGCCATACATGGTGATTGCTCCTCTGTCAACTCTCTCTAATTGGGTAAATGAGATATCTAGGTAATATTCTTTGGTCCTCATGTTTATTTGTCTACTGTTGGGGATTTGTATTTTATTAATGTTTATTTTTCAGATTTACACCATCGGTGAAAGCGATTATCTATCATGGTGATAAGAAAGAGAGGGCTCAGTTACGTTTGAAACATATGCCAAAGAACATTGGGCCTAATTTTCCGATTGTTATTACTTCCTATGAGGTTGCTCTTTCCGATGCTAGGAGATTCTTAAGGCACTACAAATGGAAATATGTTGTTGTGGATGAGGTAAGTTTTTAATGTAAGAGTCTTGTGGACCGTCATCCCTTTCTGTGTTGCCATTTCTGTCTTGTATCTTTATTGTAACGGTGCCTGACGATTCTTGTGAATGCTTGTTTTTAATAGGGCCATCGTCTGAAAAATGCAAACTGCAAATTACTGAGAGAGTTGAAACTTTTGCCTATTGAGAACAAACTTCTATTGACTGGCACTCCATTGCAGAACAACTTGGCAGAGCTTTGGTCATTGTTGAATTTCATTTTGCCTGACATTTTCTCTTCTCATGAGGAATTCGAATCCTGGTTTGTTTATGCACTTTCTTCGCCCTCATCTGACTTGTTTGTATTGTTTTCTGTCTGTCAAAGCTTATTTATTTTACTTTCTTTTCCCTTGCTTCGTGTCATCATTTGTGAATTTGGTTACCATATCTGCTTCATTAGCCATCCTTAATAGTAATACTTTATTGCCTTTCAAATTTATCTTTGAAGTCTACGTTTACTGGTTATTTTGGGTTTCTCATGCTCCCAAGGTGATGGCATTGTGAAGTAAATTTTAGAGGTGTGGGTTGAAGCTTTGAACTGTAGTGACATAACCTGATCACTGTGATCAGTCTCCTACTAGAAAGAGTGTTATTCAGATAGTTTTGAACTAAATGGAGTTCCGTTATTCTTTTTCTTAGGCCTCATCTTTTTTTTATTGCCATATTCTTATTCTTTTTCTATGAATGTTGTTACACGTGTGATATGGATAGTGGCTTGACTATTCATTTGGTGTCATCTTAATGAATACAGGTTTGATCTGTCAGGAAAGTGCAGTAATGAAGCTGTTAGGGAGGAAATGGAAGAGAAAAGGAGGCTTCAAGTATGTGTAATAAATGTTTGTTTTCTTACGTTTACGGCTGTATGCCATTTCAACATTATTCCTTATCAACTAATCCTTATCCTATATATAGGTAGTGGCCAAGCTCCACGCAATACTTCGTCCCTTCCTCTTGCGAAGAATGAAGTCTGACGTTGAACTATCTCTTCCACGCAAAAAGGAGATTATTTTGTATGCTTCCATGACTGAGCATCAAAAGAACTTCCAGGAGCACCTAGTTAATCGAACTCTGGAGAATCATCTTATTGAGAATGTTAGTCTTGGTAAGGGATTTGTTTCTGTGGTTATGTTTCTCTTTGATGCTTAGATTGCTATCTTGGATAGAATACGATATCACATTCATGTCTAATTTTCTTATGTAAATCATGCTGTATATGTTTTGCTGGCCTATATTATGTTGTCTCCGCTTTTCATTTTCATCTTCCTAAAATTAGCAAATCTAAGGTACATTTTTCTTTTGGACGATTGGCATGTTGATGGTGAGGGATAGGTGAATCTGGGCTGTTGTTGCATGTGGTTTGGTTTCGTGTACACTGAAGAACTTATATATTTACCAGCTTACCACTGTGTATCTGAAAATTTATGGTTGACCAAAATAATACCCCCTCCTAGTCTAGCTTATCTTCCCTATTTCTTTGTTGGGCCTAGTCATCTTAAATTTCCTACTCCGTATTTCCTTATTTGAACATATAATGTGTACCTGAATGTACAAGAAGATTCACTATGAATACGCTGTTACCTATTTGCAATTTGCTGTTTCAGATTGTGTATTATATGTATTTTCAGTAAGCGGCAAGATAGAATTTTCTTTTAACAATACGAGGGAATCCGGTAACCCTGGATTCAGTGGTTTTGAGCTGTGTTGGTGGTGCTAAAGGTGTGATTGTGGGGTTTGTTGGAGTGGTATATTAGTGGTGTTTGAGTTGTAAGGTTTGAATTGTTGGGTGAAGGCATGTGGGAGTTGGGGGTAGTGTGAGGGTTGATGGGTAACTTTGTCTTCTTTCTTAATTTGGGGCCCGAAACAAAAGCTTTGTTGTTTCTCATCTTGTAATTTGCACACTGAAATTACAAAAGTAGGAGATTTTTGGTCGACCATTACTATTGCCTCATTTATCATTAGCAGATCCATGATTCGAAGTTAAGGGAGGTGTAACATAGATATGAAAATATGAAATTCTAATGCGGCAGAGCTGGTAATTAATAGATTAACTTGCAATGAAACTAAATTTTACCTATAAATTGTGTTTTCATTGCTTAGCGGGGTGACAACTAGTTCTATCTCCCTACTCTACCACTGTTACATTTCCCCTGTTTACTTCTGTGGTTTATGATTTCTCTTTTAAGTATTGTGCCATTTTGGAAGTGGAAGGAATCAAAGGAAAGGTGAGTATATAGTATTCTAGTTATGCCAATGACTGTTGCTCATCTCAGTGAATGTTCCCCTTTTGAACTATAAATTCACGTTTTCTGCCATGCCTATCTACTGATATAACCCTCCCCATGGCAAAGACATAGTACTTCAGTCTATTTTATTTGTGATAGTTTAATGTGTTAATGTCAAGTGTCGACCCTGGTTTGCAAATTATGCTCATCTTTTATGGACTCTACTTATTGCTCATTTAAAACATGCAGGGACAGCACCACGTGGAATGAAAGGAAAGCTGAATAACTTAATGATTCAGCTCAGGAAAAACTGTAATCACCCTGATCTATTGGAGTCTGCCTTTAATGGAACATGTGAGTTCCCACAATGCTGTTATTATTACAAAACACGGATGTTACTTTCAATTGCATTCTTCTCAGTATGCATCGTTTTGGCAGACTTCTACCCGCCTGTTGAAGAAATAGTTGGGCAGTGTGGCAAGTTCCAGTTGCTGGATAGGTTGCTAACTAGGCTTTTTGCCCGCAAGCATAAAGTGAGTGTTTTATGCCAGATTGTCTCATTATAATTATAAACTAGCAGGGAATAGGGCGTGCTGATCATTTGCAAGCTTTTCATTTTCCCAGGTTCTGATATTTTCACAATGGACCAAAATTCTGGACATAATTGAGTACTACTTCAGTGAGAAAGGATTCAAAGTTTGCAGAATTGATGGCAGTGTGAAACTTGATGACAGGAGGAGACAGGTTAGCGCTTTTATCCTGCCACAGAAGCTATTCTTGTTCCTCTAAGCTCTAGTACAACGTGCCTCTCTTGTTTGGGGCATTAAGACAGTTTGTGTATTTCTTTTTTCATTCTATCTACAATAGATTTGTTATGCCTAATACAGCTTACTAGAGTAAACTTTCATTTGAATCAAACAGATACAAGAGTTCAATGACATCGATAGTGACTTTAGAATATTCATCCTCAGTACAAGAGCTGGTGGCTTAGGAATCAATCTTACTGCTGCAGATACTTGCATTCTTTATGATAGTGATTGGGTAAGTTGTTCTTCTCTGGTTGTTTTGGACAGTGCCAAGAGGAAATGGCCAATAAATGCATATGTTAGTTTCGAGTTTTTGGTTTTGTTGTCTTTCTCTTTTCCTTTTTGCTTTCTCTCTTAAGGCGCAAGGCTTTATTGCCTTTGTTACCAATTCATCAATGTAATATTGGTTTTCTATTGGTTCTATTCTCATGAGCTTGCTTTCCTTGTGTTCTTTATAGAATCCCCAAATGGACCTGCAGGCAATGGATAGGTGTCACAGAATTGGTCAAACCAAGCCAGTTCATGTTTACAGGCTTGCCACTGCTCAGTCTGTTGAGGTCCTTTCCAGCTCCTGCCAACAATTCTGACTCTCTTCAATCACTGTTCTGTCGTTAACAATGTTTCGCTGCAGGGTCGGATGCTTAGAAGGGCCTTCAGTAAGCTGAAGCTTGAGCATGTTGTGATTAGCAAGGGGCAATTCAAACAAGAAAGGACCAAGAATGACATCATGGAGGTATTGTGATCACTTGTCTACTTGTTTATTAAGGCTAACTCTTCTCTTCTGTCGTCTTGCTTACCACCATATATTTCCTTCGTTTAATTGCTGACGCTCATTAGTTCATTTTGACAAATTTCATGACTCATTTTCTAGTTTGCATTTAATTGTGATAGTAAATATTACTTTATTGCTGTATATCTGCGCGTATTTTATCAAGGCATAAAAAGCCATTAAATTTGTGATTATGTAAACAGGAAGAGGAGGATTTACTGGCACTTCTCCGGGATGAGGAAGATGCTGAAGATAAGATGATCCAGAGGGATATCAGTGACGAGGATTTGGAAAAAGTAATGGACCGAAGTGACTTGGTCATCACTGCAAGTGACGAAGAAGAATCTGATGTCAAGAAATATGTGCTCCCTCTCAAAGGACCAGGATGGGAAGTGGTCAAACCAACTCCAACTGGGGGTGTCTTGTCAACACTCAATAGCTAGCCGTGATTCTAGTCGACATGGGACTCACAGAGAACTGGTCTTGCGCCTTTCATTTTGTATATTTGGCATTTAAGCACAGGGGTGCCATAGGGAAAGGAAACTTGCTTTTGTCGGTAACACCTTAACTCTATTATTATTAGCTATTTGGATCTACAAGTCCCATACTCCCATGTTTAGCTCTTGGTATTATCCAAGAATGAATGCAAACATAATTGCCTAATTGGTACTCCTTGTACGAATGGTAGCTGTTTCGTTTATTGGTTTATTTTCAGACTGTGACTTTATCAGTGTTCCAGAGATGACTCTTATGTCCAGAATTGTCGAGTCTTATCTTAAGATTATCAATAAATAAATTGGTGGAGATTTAAAGTTGAGATTATTTTTTTTTCGACAACAGTAAAGTTGAGATTCTTGAACGGTGAATTTTGACTTTTCGCGTAGAGAATGTGTTGCGTAATTTAAAGTTAAAACAAAATCGTATAAAGTATTAAAGAAGAGTCCATTTTACTAGCTACTAATGCACAAATTCTCATTTGTGACGGACGCTATCCGTCACAAATGAATGACGGATACCATTTTCTCTCACAAAATACCCATTAGGGGTGAGTGGAGAAGCACATGAGGGGTGCCCACCTTGTCCCCTCTACCCATTTCCTCTCACAAAAAATCCGTCGCAAGATCCGACCCGTCACAAGCAAGACTTACTGATCAATGAAACGCAAGCAATTACCTTCCTGTATTTATTTACTACTGTTGTTGAATTGATCAACTTTTCAGAATTCTGTAATAATCCGATCTTCATTTAATCTCATAATACACCGTAATTTGATATTGTCGTCTCGTGATACACCCCTGCCATGAGGACCAGACCAACATGCCACCAAATTCCACTTCTGAGGGTGAATGAATGTTATCACAACAATTAGGGGTGTGAACCAATAAACCCAGAAATTAGGGTTCTAACCACACAAATTTGGGGGTTTAAAAGACAGAAATTAGAGTTTTTAACCCAGATTTTGTGGTTTCAAACCCAGAAAATAGGGTTTCAAACACACAAATTTGGGTTTTAAACACACAAATTTGGGTTTCAATCACACAAATTATACTTAAAAACACATATATTAGGGTTAGAAACCCAGAAATTTGAATTAAAACCACATCAATTAGGGCAATTAACAAAACAATTTGTCAAATTAAACCCCGAAACTAGGGTTCACAACACACAAAATATGGCTATGAACAAATAAATTGATTCGAAATTAAACCCAGAAATTAAGGTTTAAAACAAACAAATTAATATTATAAACATGAGTTAGTTGGGGGAGGAAACTTACTGCTAT
>JAYMSF010000113.1:0-21187 GCA_036897335.1 Silene vulgaris | reverse complement strand
TAATACAAATGAAAAGAAAAGGCAATGCAGAAGTGCAGAGCTAAAAATTTGTTTGTATTGTGGATAAACTGTGACATCAATTCAAATGAAGGTAGAAGCAATGGAATAAGCAAGTTACAGGTGTAAAAAAGTTAATAGGGATTATAGCTAGTTCATGTTACCTTTAGGACAAGAAGAACAATAACCATGACTACCCAAGAAAGCGCATATACCTATTATGAGAAATTCACACAAGAAGAATCATTAGGAGCTTATGACTTGCAGCACTATATACAAGAGAAATACTTGAAACAATATCATACCCAGAAATTCCGGTACCCATGAGATATATCAAGGTGATACACAATTCCATATTGATATATAAAAAAGCGCAATGTGAGTAGTATTTCTAAGAATCTTCCCCGGACAGTTGTGTACTTGAGATGCTCCTGTTCTCCATCCCACCATGATTCCCAGCTTTTATCTGGCTGTATACCAATTCCACCTCGATTTCCCATCCACCTTTTCCAGTCTGTCCAGTCATCTACCGTCTTCTGCCAGTCAAATCCAGATGGATTGAAGATAAAGGGAGCAAATAACCATGAACCAACAAGGAACCACATGGACCAGGTAACAAACAGGTATAGATTTGAGCTTCGATAAGAGTTCCCGTACGCTTGATACACAACTAAAAGTATAAAAAGTTCCAGAGCCTTGACAAAATGACTTCGGGAGTACCGTCGGTAGTTGTCAGCAAATTTTGCATGGAAAACAACAAAACCACGCCCTGTGGCTCGGTACTTGGAACCTCCATGTAATATTGTTCTGCCGTAATAATGTGCCTTTGTCCCAAGCTGGAAAGTAAAGAATACAGAAGCTAGCTGAAGCTGCATGATTATAAAGTCACCAATCGCAGTACGAAAGCCTCTTTCCAAGCCGATTTCCATAATCATTGGTAGTACTAGAAGTACTCCAATCTGAAAAATGCTCTGTGGCGCCAGAGCCTCTTCAAGAGACTTGCTCTGGTTTATGATTGAACTCTGTATAATTTGCTTCTCCAACCCGCTCAACACCATGTACATCCGCCCGTATAAAAATACATACACAGTCAGAACAGTGACCTGAATGGAAAGAAACGAATGAGATACATATATAAATATAAATTGTGAAGTAGCTAACGTCGTTGTAACTCTCATATAAGTTCCATTATCGGTTATCTAGAAGGTGTCTATTTTATATCCGCTCCCTTACAACGGTATAGGCCTGAACGGCTGAACCTTTATTGCATAGGGATGTTGTGGTTGTAATAGATGAGTACATAATTTACTGCAATATTATAGCGGACTACTCAATAGAACGACCTAGAACCCCAAAAAGTAGCTTCCATCAATTTCTATACTCAAGAAGGGATCCAGTTATATTATATATTTACTGTGCTATCTTCATTCTATCAAACCAAAAAAAATCTGTTCACTGCCATTCTCAATGCACCCCCCTTCAACTAAAATCCAGGCTCACTAACTGTGTTATCTCGGCAAAACTAAGTCTTTGCCTTCTGAAGCAGCATTCCAGAGCTAACACTAGCTCCACTGTCCATTCAGAATTTCAGATTAACCTAATCTTCCAGCGGACTCTTCTCAAAGGCCAGGAGATCTTGGCAAGTGTGTATGATGTAAGATATCAATGTAATAACATCTGAGAATTTGCTAAATTAAACAGTCTTACCATGCTGCTAAAATAAAAGCCCACTGTTGTGTAATAGAATGACAGCATTCTGTAGAAGTCAAATCGCCGGCCAAGACGGTAAATGTCACGACTGAGTGTTTGCTCTCCATTACCATTGGCAACTTTTGCTTCAAATAGAGATATTTGATTCATCCCAACATCACGCCCCTTCCCCACCTGAATGTACTCATGGTGTGTGATATATCCTCCTCGTAATGTGGAGTTAAAACCTATTGAAGATAGAGTAAGATTAGGTACTTTACAAATGTAGAAACTCTATGTTGAAATGGTCAAGACATACCTGAAAATATATCCTCACTCAAGTTGATGATTTTGGAAGCCTTGCTAATTCCTCCTCTGGTTATATGGAAGAGTCGGTCGAATATATCAGGATGGCCGTAGTGGAAACGTACCCTATAAAATAATAATGGAGTGGTAAAAGTTACTAACATATTAAGTGATAAACTGATAACAACTCACTCAACTTGACGCTCGTAATTTGAAACTTAGTAGCAATTGCTTTCATAACTCAGAAAGTCAGATCAGAGATGTAAAGGAATTTACTAGTCCTTAAAAAGTCAGCAGGAAGGTCACAGAAATCTCTCTCGTATATTCCAAGTGAGAAACCAAAACGTCATCAAATTAACTGAATTTTTGCTCTCAGAACTTCTATCAAATATCTTGAAATCTGACTAACTGTGTGGAAGCTTGTTATTGTCTAGCACTTATCAGTACCAAAAGGCATGAAAAAAAGTAAAAGCAGCCCTACCTCAAAGGGTTAGCCAGGACTCGCTGGCCGATAGTCACAAAACTCGTCTCCTGGTTGGACATGAACCATGCCAGAGAAGAGACACTGAAATTTAGAACCACACGCATTACCAACATAATCGTGATGCATATTGTTAATCAGTGTATCAAAATCAAAATAAACACTAGAAGAATACAGAGCCAACCTGCCGGTGAATATATGTTCCCTCAAACCCAATATTGTTGGTTTTCTACGTTTCCGGCGGGACTTTTGAAACTCTTCCAAAACATTTCTCATCTTAAAAGCTTCTTCAAAGTAATTATCCTGTAAATCAGCTCCAAGCATGAGTAATGTTTAACCGAGGTCTTACAATACAATATTTTCTTCATTCGATTAGCAAATATGCGAAAAAAACCATGTTAGAGGTCAACGAATCACTCATCCCTCCCTTCAAGTCAAAGAGAAGAGTGTGCCCATAGATCAATATTATTCTACCAAGTATAATTTAAGAATATGAAAACATGGAAAACCTTAGATATTGAAGGGAGCAGAAGAAATACTATAGCCTACTCCCCCCATTTCATTGATTTCTTCCACTTCCAACCATGGTACAAGATTTATCAACGAAATAATCCGAGTAGAAAAATTGGACGATATTAAAGAAATAGAGAAAGTCAACTAGCTACTATTTCCAAAGAGCGAAAGAAATCAGGTGTCACCTGATTCATGTCTATAGTCTGTAGGGCCTCTCCACGAGTAAATATAATGGCATGATTTTGGTTCTCAGGCTTGCCTTCACCTATCTCTGTAGGTGGACCTGGAAGCTTGATGCGATATATTTCCTACAAAAGCAACAGCATGGCTCATTTAGCAAAAATGACACAAAACGCAATACAGAATTGAAGATAACAGACCAAACTTTTCTCATTGGGCGGAAATACAACTGAATGAAATGAAGAGAAAAGTGAGGCCTAATTCTTTTGCAAATAATGTCATTAATCTCCTTAACTTTTATTCTTCACTTATATGGGTAATAATGACACAATCAAGGTAGGTTTAAAGAAAAAATGATTGATAGTTACATACCTCATCCAGCTTATCGCCTCCTTTGACAAGGACAGAGTAGTAGACTTTTTCTGATTTCACTTTCTCTTCTCTTTCATCTATGTAGGCAATTCTCAAGGAAGGGTACCTACAAGATTTTGATATTAGTACAACATATTTCTATTCTTAAATTCTACGGAATCAAACTATCAGCTTTCAAGAGACTTACGTCCGCATAAGATTCAGTATATTATTAGCGCAACTTCTATCTCGGGCATCACTGGACTTCTTTTGAATACCATAGACTTGACAAGACACGACATAGGTGAACTTCAAATCCGTTAGAGCTTGCGAGTAGTCAAAGATTTTCTTATGAGCCTCACTTTTTTCGATGGTTCTGTAGCCACTAAAGATAGCTGTACGATGACAGGATAAACATGGTCATGATCACAGAAATAACTGTCCTAAGTATGCTAGGAAAAAAGAAGAGAAAGTGTTGCATACCTTGATCTTCTGCATATTCCAAGAAGCATTGAAGATCCAACGCCTGGCGGTAGTACATCATTCCTCTAACTATCACAAACAAAGCAGCACAGTTTGAGACTCTGAGTGACAGTCGTCAGAAACTTATCAATAAATTGAAGATTTTCAAGCAAACCTGTTCTAGAAAGTGTTTGTGCTCTATACGATACCCAGTGACGTATCAACTCCTTCCTATCTTTGCTGGCATATCCAAGTTTTGGGTCATCCACTCTTTCATTAAAATTGGACCACTCATCTGGAGTAAATTCAAAACAGATGTTGCGCAAGTGAGAAACAATTTAGAAGTTGAACAAAAAAATGCTGACAAAACATTACCACAACAGTAACCACTACTCTTAATGCGTCCCTGATGGCCTGATGTCTAGGTCTAAGAAGATGAATTGAATTATGGAAACAAGTTACGCCACCCACTAGCATTTACCTTATGTCAAAGACAAGAAACTGTACGTGGCCGTTCCCAATGAAACAATCATTTCACTATTCTATGGAATCTAATAAACTAAATCAGAATGCCTTCATATTACCCAGTGGGATTATCTTATCATGAAGTAACAGGTGGTTAATGCTCTATATGTCAATGATCAATTAGAAACAGCCTTTCCAATAATGAGGGATAAGACTTTACGATGCTGCTCTAGTGGAAAACGAGATATACGCACCTGGATAGATCCTTTGCAAATAATATAGAATAGATATTCCATCCTCATTTTCCTCATGAAGCTCATCCCATGAATAGAGAACATCTTCTTTGTAATAAGGTGTCAAAACACTACACAACCGAACAGTAATAAATAGTAAGAACAGTTTAAAATAATAAACCACAATATTAAACTCTAAAATTCTAAATAGAAAATGGCTATTCTGACTTGTACAATTATACTAACATGAGTGAAACCACCATCCTCCCTACACACCCCCTTCCCCAGAAAAACAATTAAAATTCAGTTGAAGCCCAACAGTATGTCACTCGTCATTGCAGTACGCGGTATTCATTGATCCAACTACGGAAAAAAATGAAAGGCTGGACGATCATCCTGGAGGAGATATTGGCCCTGTGAAGGGAGGTTATGTTATATAAAACTGCTCGTAGAAACTCTACCGCGAGCTACTTCGTTTATAATCTTTTTCAAATATAGGTTAAAAAAATGAGGGACAGTCGTTCAACTTAGGGTTACAATGAACTAAGTCAAAATGTTGCACTTTGCATCTTGTTTATGCAAAGTAGGACACTAATTCAATGCAATTAAATACAAAGTATGGATTACATTTTTGCTCAGGCATTAAGACTTCCACGAAGTTTCAAAATTATAAACGACAATATTTAAATCTAACCAAGATTTATGGGTATAAAACAAGTGCAGAAAGCAAATTATTCTAGATGAAAATCAGCCAATCGGGTGCTTTAATATAGAAAGACACGAAAGGATCAATCTCTCAAAGAGATGCAGGGGTTGGAATTGGAAAATCTGAAACTTAGTCTTCACTTTCAGTCGAAGATAAACTAGAAGGAGAACTAGAAATTTCTAAAGTATGGTAACACAACTAACAACTATCATAGGTGTGGACTCCACATGGCTTTCTTACTGGAGAAGTATGTTCCTCATTTTGTGTTCAGAAGACTGTTTTATGATGATTTCTGATCCTCATTTCGTGTTCCAAATGTAATGTAAAAAGAAAAAAGCAATGTGAAAACCAAAATGAAGGACACACCTAAAAGAGAGCATATTGCGAACATAGGGAGCGTAAGGCATGCTCATGAACAAAGAGTTCGTAAAAAACGTCATGCGTCGGCGTGCTTCCAGATTCATAGGCACATTAATAGCAGATTCCTTTTCACTCAAGAGAACATGCAGCCGGACAACCTAAGGAGCAGAGAGAAACGATCAGGGAGAAGGCTTGTTTGCTCGATAACAAGGTGTTAGATAGATTGCCAGGAAAAATATATTAAAAGAATTAAATGTGGCATACCTTTTCTCTCCATGATTTATTTCGGAGGAGTTGAATGTGTATTTTTTCAAATCTCTGCTCCCTTTTGCCATCATCATCGTAATGGTGCGACTGGGCCTTCTTTAAAATCCTACACACCATGGAAACAAAACCATATACCTTAGATACTTCTTGCTGGCTTCATTAGATTTATTCTAAAGGTACATTGTCAGTAATAAATAAATATTAAAGGACTTACTCATGTCCTTCACTCATGACATCTTGTGTGATGATCTCCATAATATCCTGGAGAACATTAATAATGTGCGACTTGTATAGATCTTCATCGTCATATTCACCGTCGCTCAGCTGTCAAAGTCACAATAATCAGAACAGAACAGCATTCAACACTAATAATCCAACATATACCACTTCGATGAAGTGCAGTATCTGAGGAGAAATAAAATGACCAGTCCTACTATATATAATTGCAGAGAGTTGTTTTGTTGGTCTACTGAAAGTCTGAAACTATTCCATAACACAAATGTGCAGGCTAATTTAGGAGAAGATCCAAGTAGAGTTAAATCGTTTTTTATAAATAAATAAAAAACTTCGTTAAAAGTATAAAAAAAAAAAAAAAGCTGGTGAAGACAAGGAAAAAAAAACATTAAATCTTACCAGCAGCTTGAGGAACTTCTCCAACTTGTCATGAAGCATAGGAAGGCCATTCATTCGAAATTCAGTAAGAAATTTATGCTGTTGTATACTGGTTTCAACTTTCTCACAAATCTGTCTGATCGCACTGAAAGCAAAGAGAAAAGCTTCATATATCCTCATAATAACTTAACAGAAGTATAAAACAAAGCTTGTGACTGAAACAAACTATGGAATAATCAATTTGCTTACAATTTATCATCTTCGTCTTCTAAGAGCTCAAAGAGAATCTCCCTTAGGGTCTCGTAGCATTCAATCACAGCTGAATACATATAATCATCGTCCCTTATCTTGCTAAACAATTCACCGTCATCTTTCTTCTTAAAATCTTTCGCCATATCAAGTGCTATTGGAATCTATTTGATACAGAATATTTAGAGTAAAAACTTAAACAAGAGTGTTCAACTAGTTGGGAAATAAATGGTTCACAGAGCATACCTTACTAGCAAGAAGAAAAGGAGGCCATTGGACGACTGAAACTTTACTAGAGGTGTAGGGTACAAGAAGTAGATCTCTTTCCCTAAATACAAAAGAAAATTATCAAAGTAGAGTAAGAGAAGAAAAGGCTATACAAAGAGAAAGAAATCAATGTGCTTCAAATGCATGCCGAGTAATACTAGTAGACATTAAGTATGGGGAATCAACCTATGGCAGATCAAATCCTCAAGCCGCAAGGAGTGGACAAATTCATTCCATACTTGAGAGAACTTTGCAATATTTTTCCGCTCCTCCAAACTATCCTGCTTATTGAAAATATTTACATAAGATTGCGAAGACTTAAAATACATCATGTCAAGATACTACCCAGTGATTGCGTATTCTACAACTTAGATATTACAAACAAAAGAGACGTTTATAAATAGCCTACCATATGCCCTCGTTTAGAATTTTCCACTTTAGATCGTGGCACAAGTCGTTTCCTGAAAGCAATAGGCACAGACTCGAACCTTGAACGTAGCATTCCGAGGGTGCGTATCTGTACAATGAAAGAGGATGAAAGTAGCAAGAACTATAAGCTTATGGTCTGAGCAAAAAATATGCAATAGAACAAAGTGAAAATATTGGTTTCCCATTTAGATTGAATTTCCATCTAAACCACGATGTGCTAGAGGGAAGAACCCTAGCTTAGCCAATCCCCTGCTTGACCAAGATCATGGGGGAATCCATACTAAAACAAGTTCTGTACCAAAATAAAACTCATGCAACAGCTGGGAAGAGAAGTTGTTACAAATGAAGAGTATTTCCTACTTCAAGTTATGTCCCCCTTAATAATTGAGGCAACACAGGCGAGAGAAAGAAAATGCAAAACAAAAAAGCGCAAAGCATCAAGTCTATGAAGAAGAAAGCACGAACCTCACCAAGGTGACTGAAAGCTCCAAGGACACCTCCAACAATGGTCGAAAATATAGCATACCATATTTGTGCATCCATAAGGTAGACCTAGACATGAATGGATACGTCGTAATGATATCAAGTAACTTAGAGAAAACAATGCGGAAAAAACCAGTTCCAATTTTTCCCGAACACTTACAAGAACAATTGGAAGCCATATAGCAAGAATAACACCAAAATTATGTGTCGCTGCACCACAAACATAAAAGCACATTTAGCACATACTGATAATATACGAAAGAGAGGTATCACCATCATAAAAACACTGCAAAAGCATTACCATTAGGATAGAATTCATGCCATTGGTAATCATCAACTTTCATCATCCATATTTGCTTTGTCGGTTTGACCAAAGGCAAAATCTACACATACGTAAAAACAATTAGCGCTAACCAGCTGCTTTGTCAAATACCACTTCAGGAAAACTACAGCTGAAATTGCTGAGTTGAAAATAAGTTACATAATGATACTTTAACCCAATCCATAATGAAACCATCTACAGCTTCATTGAATGAATTTTTATACACACATTTTAGAAGAGAAAACATAATTTATAGCATTTCTTTCTTTACTTTGGAGGTTTCTTTCCACATCTCCTTGTTTATTTACATCTTTAGATAACAGATACTGTTAAAATTCAGCCATATTGTTCCTGTACTGCAATTCTAAGTTAAACATAAGAACAAAAAAAAAAAAGCTCCAGGTGACAAAGCATATGAGGAAAATAAAAATAAAAAAGGCATAAATAACTAGATTCCATTGAGGAGATAAGTTCAGGGAATCGGACAATTATCAATATAAGCAAAAGCAATACAAAGCAAAAGGTCTAAAAATGTATCTCTCTTGGGTGGATCGATTTGCTGCAAATAAAATTTACAGATAATATAACTAGAAAGAAACAAAAACTTTGGCGTACACGAGACTATGGCAGCCTGAACTAAAAAAATAGGTGGAGCCCGTTTTACCTCAACATAGAAACTGAATGATAGCTTGCACAACAGCAACAGGATCCAGAAAATTGTATACCTAAGGAAAAAGCATCAAAATTCCAGTGTCACAACAGAACAAGTAGAAACTCAATATAAAGAAGTTAATGAACTGCAATGATCAGCAAAAAACTTCATTCCTAGGCTTCTTACTTCAGAAGGGAAAATGTGTCTTCATGCATTCCTCTACCCAAAAACAATTTCGGCTGCACCAACAATTAATAAAAAGTAAAGTCAAGCCACAGCGCCATTAAAATCGAGCTTCTAGAGGTAACTGAAATAATACTAATGAATATAGAAGGGGGTCTTGCTTGCCTGAGCCCACCACATAATGAGGGTAAGGATCCGTGAATTTGAACGTTCAACAAATTTTCGCACAGGCGGAATGAAAAAAAGCAGAACAGCCAAAATATTAGGAGCCAAATATAAGGCAACGGCAAACTTGAACAACAAACGAGTCCGCAAGCTTCCAGCCCAATTAGTGAGGAAGGTCACAATTCCTGTTTGATTATTCTCAAGACCAGAATAGCCTATAGGCAATACAACTGCCCACATAGCTGCAAAAGCAAATTTTAATAGGTAGCGCAATATTTGAGAAAATTTCAGGCTTCCCCATGCCTTCCAACTGAGAATGATATCCAGTGTTGCTGCAGAAAAAAGATGGTGTGAACAACAACAAACATTAGCCAATTGCCTCAAAGGCTCCCACCAAATGGCGGAAGGGGGTCATATGTACGCAAGTTTACCCGTCTGCTTAAAACACAAAGAGGTTGTTTCCTGATTGACCATACTGAAAATGGCATCCAGAATTGCATCAACCACGACTACTTTATAATATAAGAAGTGCATGTAGTTTTGCTGACTGTTTTAGAACGTGAAAAAGATGACGAGAACATAAAATACAATAATAAATAAACCAGTATGTCATAATGATAAACGATCATTAAAGAATATGTGATCATCATTAACTAGCTTTTAAGTGATTTGCCATAATTAGTTTTCCAATCAATCAGATTTATGTCGTACAAACGAAGAAGCTGCAGATAACCTAGTGTGCCAAAAGGCCCTTGAAAAACACATAAATTTGACTAGAGAGAAAATAGACAAACTCAAGAGAAAGTACCTCCCAAGAGATTAAGGAAAGCAGCAGTTATGAATATGCTCAAAACTCTAATAAAGACGTCTTCTTCAAAGATTGACGTTATGGAACCAGAAGGATCCCATGCAACAATTAACATCGTCTGAAAATAAAACACAGCCACATTCAAATTTGGAACTTCAATCCCAAGCTGCAATTGTTTATACAACAGCCCAAAACAAATGTAAAAGATTAGTCTTAGAATATACCTGGAAGGCAAGTATGAAAAATATCCACATGCGGTCGAAACTTCTAAAAAGGTGCCAGAACGTACGCATTTCAACAAAATTTGTCTTAGGTTTTCTCTTCCCAGTAATGACCTGATCATGCTTCTGCAATGGGAACATGTATATGTGTGTGAGTATATATGTATATTTGTTACATCCTCTTACGAAGAAGATAAAGAGAATAAGCCTACAATGCTTGTTCTTTAAATTAGCATATAAAGAGAAAAGTTTTGTGCATGGGAAACAGTAAGATTTCTAAAAATTATGCAGTTGTTCAGGTTTGACTCAAAAGAAAGATATAACAACCATATATGCAGCATTTAGCCGCTTAAATCCACAGTAACTTAGGGTCGACCAACTGCTATCTTCCATAGTTCCATTTCTTCATGTTTAAGTTTAACCAACTAAATACCCCAGTTCTTCAAGGGCTTCCTCAAATAGCAGGTATGGAGTAGGGGGTAGGGTCGGATGTACGCTTGCCCCTAAGTTAGCTACGCAAGGATGTGGTTTCCTCATGACGCAAAATGAAAATTGCGTCGAGAATTGCATCAAATGACTGCTACTTCACAATATAAAGAAGCGCATCCAATTTAGTGAGCCATCTTTCGTTATTCCATCATAATTCAGAACCAAAGGTAAACATAAATATAACTTTTTTTTTGTATAACGTTAACCAGTAGTCAATTTGGACATCGAAGACTACTGAGCAACATTTAAAAGAGAATGGATGAAAAACCACTCAATATCAAAATCATCAGGGTAACAGGTGGATAGAGAGAAAGCTTTTTACCACTCTTGAAGGTCGTATTTCATCTGTATGGACAAAAAAATCTGCATTTCGATCCATTGGCCAGCCTAACTTGAAACATTTCTTCGACCTAAAGTATTGATTAAGGCATCCTTTAACACAACCGAAACAGTTGAATAACACATAAAAAACTAGACAACTTGTGAAACTAACCAAAAATATTCATTTAAATCATCATAATTTCTCCACGCTGAGTGACTTGCCCTGCCTCCTCTGTTTCTTTTTGCTTCCTGCACCACAATTTATCACCATTACTTTAAGAATACTTCTATAACAAACACAGAAAATAGGCTATAAGCAATTAAGCATGCAGGATATTTGTACCTTTCGAATAACGTCATAAATGGGAGCAATAACATCCTTTAAAAATGATTCATCATCATGTCTTGCAGTTTGGTATGTCTCTCCCGTGATAGGATGTGCATTCCCAAAGATGATTCCATGAATTTCAGTAGCCATCTACATTCATATTATTATGCGATAGCATGAGCCCAGAGCTAGTATGATTACTGTCATATATTGATACATAAAACTATACCAAATAGATCATTAGCAGAAAATATGATAACTACAGACATAAAATCATGATACACAAAAAAGAGATTTTAGCAAAAATAAGGCTCGGGAATAAACTTACATTATGGAAAATGTAGCAGAGGCATTCAGGCATGAACCTAACATTTGAAGCCTCTCCCCAGATAAGGAGATAGAGTGCAATATACAAAAGTTCCAGTTGCTGTCTGTCAGCACCAGGAGGAAACCTTGAAAATCCAATGTGGAAATCAAGTCAACAAGAGGTCTATATTTGTACATGACGTACCATTGGAATCAGTAGTACTGTAGCATATTCTAAATCGGTAAAAGTAGCAGATATATCTGCATGTTCAAGGTTGTAGAGTACTCACTTGAGATTTGACTTACAATGAAGATAATCACACCATTTTTCATAATTTTTGAAAGTCTTATCCTTTAGCTGGTGGATAGTGTGATAATCAAGCTGCAGGAAACCAAAAACAGTCAAATTCCAACTATCAAGCAAACACAAATGAAGCAGAAAGAACCAAAAATGAAATACAACTTACCATATCATACTCCTCAGACCTTCTAACCCTTACATCCATATTGGCTAATATTAAAATCAAGTGTTCCCTCTGATTAGCAACATTTCCTTTCTGTTTGTACACAATAAGTGAATATAAAGAGAGAAGGATACAAGATGTTTGTACACATATATAACATGTTAACGACAAAGTTGGATAATCTCTGATAAAAAAGAGCTGAATGGCTAAAATTTATAGTACGCAAAGACAAAGGAAAAATCTAGAAACAAGTATTGAAACGGAACATGCAATAAATGCAATGTAATATTATTGAACCATCCTAGAGCAATGGGGGGAATTAGCAGGTCGTTAATTGTAATTCTTACCTGGAACCCAAAAACAGATGCTAACCAATCAAGTATATCATTGATTGATTTGTCCCTGTACTCTGGCAAGATAACATTATCATCTTGAACATTATGTGCCACAGGAACTCGAGGAACAGGAAGATTGTCCATATTACGTATAGCACAAAGTGCAGCTTTTATCTGAATTTTTAAGAGAGAATTGTGGTCAGACAATTTACAGGAATTTCGGAGACTGAAAGCAACAAAGAAATGTAAGCTACCTCAGGAAGTTCCATGATTGCTGGTTTAACCCCGACAGCAAACAGTGGAAGAATATTATAATGCTCATATTGTTCTCTGTTCCTTTCCACTTCCTTGGCATAATTTTCTGTCTGCAGACCATTGACATAATAAGCTCAATCTTCAAAGATGGAGTATAAAACATGAATGCTAAGTAATACTCCCTCTGGCTCAATAGGTTCTTCATGTTTGCCTTTTTGTGAAAGAAATTTTGAACAAACATAAAGAGCCTTACGAGCCAAATGAAGTACGTCGTATTACTTACACTGACAATTTGACATGGTAAGCAATATGCAATAGAAGACTTATACACAGAATAGGAGTCAAACCTCTTCATCCACTTTTGCGTATGGGACCACTGTCCTTAAAACATCATACAGTACAGTTGCTATCTGATAAATCTTGGCCATTTCTTCCCTTCAAAAAGCAACAGAAATGAGAAAAACTTTACATATAAACAGAAGCAGAGAACATTCTGTCACTAGTCAGGGAAACTACTACCAGAGCAGCAACCCCCTTGTAATTTCCACCAGCCTTTCCGTAGTTCACATATGCATATTAGTTAATGCACTCCATCTAGTTTTAAATTTGTTTTTTTTTTCTATTTTTTCAATGAGATGCTGTCGAAACTTACGGTGTCTTTATGTGTTGACCCTGTTTAATGTTCTTCTCACAGAACTCCTGATAAAATTTCTGGATTTCTCTTGGATCACTTTTAGCTAGAATTGGGCGTGTTTCAATCTCCTCCTGTAGGGAAAAAACGGATATTATAGAATTGTTAATAACCCTTTAGCTGATGGTGCAGAACATATCTGATCTGCCATAAGAAGAATCACAGAAGTTGGTGGCTTCTAGTCCACTCTTGTTAACTAGTGAAGATTAAATCTCAGGCACCCAGGGAGGAATCAGTTGCGAAAAGTGGACGAATTTTAAGACTACTATTACTCTTTTGGACATCAATCTTAAGAGAAGGCTTGGGAGTAAACCAAAATGTGAGATATGTACTGTTTGGCTCAAGTAATACCTCAACACACTCTTACACTCATGAATTTTGCATCACCTGACTCACAGTTTCTGTAAGAAAATTGTCTTAAATTCAGCCTGTGTTCTAATAACGACGTGTTTAGATTGCTAAGTTGCTAACTAATATAACAGGTTGGAAAGCACCAAGTTGCAGTAGATGTTTTTAGACGGACAAAATTGTGTTCCCTTGATTGCTGACGAAACATCACAGTCAATAATCAATCCTCGCATTCTAATGGTGCTTCTATCATAAGCTCGATCGGATCAGCAAGTTAAAATCCCTTGTTGGAGAGGGTAAGACATTAGAAGACAGTAATGAGCAAAGTAAAAGTGAGAAATTGGACCTTCTCAAGCCTATGCAACAAATAGGTCTTAAATTGACGAACCCCTCTGCCACTTGATGTGGGATCCGTCTTATGAGCCTTCTCAAATGCATGGAAGCGGCCTGGTTGAACAATAGCAAAAAATGAGAAAAGAAATCGGAAAAAAGATACCTAGTTCTGGTAGTTAGCACGTTAACTGCATTTTGTAAAGCAATAAACTTTTCATACTACTCATTGTAGTTCTAAAAAATGCAAAGAGAGTACAAGATGATCTGAAATACTATACAGTAACAAAATAAATACTCAAGTCAGAAATAGATTAATGCACGAGCATCTAAACGAAAGATCAAGTCTGACAATTCGAAAAAACTCTAGCATCACTGTTCTTATCTGTCAATTGCAGTTGACTACGATTTTTGTTGAGCGCCAAAGATTACGAATGAGATTATGTATGGTGGAAATAGCCTTTCACTCTATAAATAACTAATATCACACAGTTGCTGGATGGTTGATGCTTAGGGCATTGCGAATCCATAACCATGCTTCAAATATGTCGAGAAAAAAATACTAGTTCCATCCATCCTCAAGAAAATGAAATCTCTACGATTAAAAAGACAGATACCCACACTTGGCTGCACCTTTGTCTTCCTCAAGTAATTTTATTTCATGGACGACTCAATGCATGAGTCACTAAATTACCTTGTCACTTGTTCATGGAAAGTCCATAGAGCAAGTAATAAAAGAATTTGAGTTTAAAATTAATTCGAATGAGCTTCATTGCCGAACAAAATGAGACATGGCCAAAAAATGGCCTATTAGATTACCATCTACAATCAAAACATTGAGCAGTAGCTATAACAATAGGGATTAAGCAATTGTGATGAATGGACAATAACACCAATGCTATATTATTCAAATGTTTTTTTTTTTCTTGGTCTAACGAAGCACGCATTTATAAGTGGCAGTACAATATAGAGGGAAGAGGGGATTCAAACCTGGGACCTATTATCCACAAAACCTCCGTCTTAACCAGTAGACTAAGACATCTTCAATTATTCAAATCAAAATCAGAAAATGTAACAAGACAGAAAAGGACAGAATATATATAAAAAGAGTAATAAAGAGTATATACATAAATAGGCAACCCTAGGGTTTTCCCGCTCGACTTCATTAGCGACACGAAGAATAGGAGCAATAACAGCAAGAGAAGACGGAACGAGCTCACTATCAACAGGAACAGTATCACCCTTAGTAGGATCAATCATGGTAGGAGCTCTGGTCATCCTGCGCGATAACGGTCTGGACATGGATGCATCGCCCCCGCTAGTACTCGCCATTGCCAAAGACCACAACCACCACCGCCACAACCTCGGAAATGGATAGAATTTAGCGGAAAATGAAAATGCAGAAAAGTGGTGGTGGTATTAGACATATTAAAGGAAGAAAAGAGATACTTAGTGTGAGAAGTGGGGTATTTGGTAAAGCAAGTAAAAGTGTAGGGTTTGTTATCCTATAAAGCAAGTAAAGAATTCCTACTAATCGTCTTGCTTTACTTGACTGGGGAATTGAGAATGAAGATTGTGGATTCAGGATGACGCTTTTTTTCTCTCACTTTTGTCGTTTTGAATTGAATATCAATATGGTTTTTCTTTTTGATTAAAAAATAAATTGGGCGCGGGAAAAGTAATCACCGTCCTGCTACAGTCCTACCTTTTCAATATTCATCTTTTATTATTACTTACTTGTGTGTTAAGCTTTATAAGCTCTCCTCCAAGAAGGAACTACCCAATTTACTGATTTAGGTATCGCCCTTTAACAGTAGCCTGAATAATTGAGTTATTTTGTACGGACTACTGAGTAAAGTACTTTATCAAGTCCGCTCAATCATAGAAGTAAGTCAGTAAAGTCACTCATAACATTATCGGTCATTCATTATACGGAAAATTCATGCGGTATTTCCGAAATTTCACATTTTGCACAAAATATCAAATCTTTTGATCCGAAAAACTTAAAGAGACCATAACTCGTGTTTACGAGCTCAAAGTTAGATGATTTCTTTTCAAATCGATCATCTTTCCGAAAATTGCGATTTGATAAACAAAATTGTCGAGTTGGGAACTCGTGACCCCTCTAGAGTATTTTTTGGGTTACTGAACTCTACGATTAATTAGTATCAGAGACTCGTGCTCTTGATAGCCTAACATCTTAGTAGTTGATCCATCAATCTAGTAACCGTTTTATTGGGTTTGAGTCATGTCCGATCAGGTCCGGTCATATTGGGTTTGAGCCATAACGGGTCATCACTACACCCGAGTCAGATTTGGTTGTGTATAGATTGGGTTAGTGCGACAATTCTTAGCTGAGGTTTGGGTTATCATCATTATCGGCTCGGGCCATTTAGATAACTTTGTCGGGTCGGGTCATTTAGATAGATTTGTCGGATTGGGTGTAGGTCAGGTTTTGGTCTGGTCGAGACATTATAGGGTGGGGTCAGATTTTGCCTGGTTTGGCTCATCAATTCATTTTGGGTTGATTTTTTCTCGATTATTTGACCTGTTCGAATTGAATCCAGGACATATCAGACGAAATTACAAGGGTAATATACACCATTATAGATATCATCCATAATTATAGAGCACTTACTAAAGAATAGCGATGAATGTTTAAAAACAACGAATTGTTTGTTTTGACTTTGCGTTGATGGTTGTGGTTTTGTGGATTAAAATCCTCATCTAAGAAGACGATGAGGTTAAGCACCTTGGTTACCGAGTCATTACTTGGAAAAGTACTTTGACAAAGTACATTAATTTTAAAAAGAAGAATATGTGGACTCTTCGGAGGATTTAATAATTTTTTTAAAAATTGTTCTTTTCCAAGTTATCGTTTGGTCTCTATTGCTTTGACTTTTCGTCAATGTCGGGTTATCTGTTGGATCGAATTAATTTTCAAGTCAATTTTGAATTATCTTTTGAGTCATGTTATCTTTCGGGTCAGGTCGAAGCAGGTAGCATGTTGACTCAGGCTCAGGTGTCTTAGGCCTGGCCAGACTTGTCATCTGATCAAATAAGGAATACCATCCAACTTGAACCGAAATTGAATTGAGTTCACGATGCTCAAAATATACTCAATTAGCAATACATCTTCATCAATTCTAAGCTCTAACTGTACTTATTAACTCAAAATTTCACATAAGACTTTTGTGCTATGCTATCTATGTATATGGAAAAGTATTTAACTTGTTTTACTCAAGTCAGTTATGACGATCTTAGGAGAGAGCCGAAGAAATGATCGGTACGACGGTACGGATACTCTCTATTACTCGGAAAGAAATGAACTTCTATTACTTTAGAAAGTCTGGATCAAATCTTGGGACGATCTAATGGTTGTAATTATTTCATAACAGTAATATTCTAATGAATGGAGAGACAAATCATAGAGATGATCGGAATTCAGAAATGATTGACCCGTGTGTTGATGTACCGAAATCGATAACCTGAAAAGGAATCGAAAGCACTATCGGTAATCAAGCCCCTAATTCTCATGTACCTACTAAAGTACTACTCCGTTACCAAATCAATCCTGAGCTTCTCTTTCCCATAAATATTTTCAAGTGGTATCCCGCCCCTAATTTCGCACACATCAGTAAGTTTCTCTTTCTTCTTCACCCTACCTTTCTAATGATACGATTTAATTTGTGTATTTTGTAAATACATGCATATGGTTAATTGAGTTTTGCAATTGAAAAACCCTACTTGTTTTGGGATCATCAATTTAGTAGCTTTTACCATGCTGAATTTTGGAAGTTTCTATTTTGAATAACAACATCCTTAGATTATAAAGCGTTTGGATGAGAAACTGCCTACATTATTATACAAAATGACTTTGTTCTACTACTTCTAGTTCTAGTATTGTGTTCTGCTGTTTTAGTATCTGGATATCATCAATTATAATCACTCCAAAACTGGAGCATTGACCCACGTACTGTTGCTGCTAATAATCAATTTTCCAAAACCACTTTTACCATTCCTTTGGATTTAAGACAAAATGACGAGAAAAATGTGACCACTTCTTGATAAATGGGTGGATTCAAAGTGAAAGAACAATTCCTTTTGTTTTTTAAGGAAATGGATTAGAGTGAAAATGGCTGCCTCCATTTTCGTTCTACAAGATAAATCAAAATTATTTGCAAGCAAAACAACATTGTGTCATCCCTTTCTCTCTCCTTTGTTCCTCCCTCTTCTTGTATCCAAACAAAGGGTTCATTTTCCTCAAAACATCCTTTCTACTGTTACATGTTTGCACTTTTAAATTTTAATTCATACGGAGTACATTTTTCAAACTTCACTTGACTCAAATGTAGAGATGTACTTATACTTCTGTGTGTCGACTTGTCGTTGCCTTATGTTTCCCTTGTCTGTCAAACGACTGTTGTAACAGATGGCCAAGGTGATAGCTACATCTCAGTCTTCTATACTGCTTCAGCCACACACTACCTTAACTGGAAGAGGGTTCACATTCATCAACAATCAAAGACTTGTTGTTTCTTCTTCAACACAGGTCAAATCAGGGAACAACCAACTCCATTTACCATCTTTGTCTCTATCTCGTCACAATGTTCACATTCACAAGGGCATTAGTGCAATACCCGTCTCCATGGCTTCAAGTCTCGATGTTGAGCCAACAGGAGAACAAGTTGAGATAAAGCCCGACTTTACTGGTGGAAGTGGTGACGACGGTGTCAATGGAGGTAGAGGTGGGGGCGGGGGCGGTGATGACAATGGTGGGGACAAAAATGATGAAGGGTCAGATGATGCTAATGCCAAAAGGAATAAGTCTCTTTTAATGTCCCAGAAATTCACTTTAGGCTTTGCTGCCCTAGTTGGCCTTGGAGGTTTGATGGGCTACTTAAAGAGTGGTAGCCACAAGTCTCTAGCATCTGGCGGACTCTCGGCTCTGCTCCTATACTTTGTCTATACTGAGCTTCCTAAACGACCCGTGTTCGCCTCGTCAGTAGGCCTGGGGCTGTCTGCTGCTCTCCTTGTAGTGATGGGCTCACGGTTCAAGAAGTCAGGAAAGGTATTTCCTGCTGGAATTGTCTCACTTGTTTCTCTAATAATGACCGGCGGTTACATGCATGGCATTATGAAAGCTCACTGAAATTCCATGACTCAAGGTTGATTTTGATTTTGATTTTGATGTGGATGTTTCTTCCAATAGAATCCTGTCTAGAATTTCAGGGAATCTTTTTTGCATGTGAGTCCTAGTCTACTAGAGCAACTGCTTACGGCTTTGAGCGGTTAGAGATCTTTTTTTTAGGCGAACTATCTTTTTTGCTGGTTTGTTTTTCTTTTATGAAAGACACTTCTATGCGAAGTTCCCAGCTTGTGTGTAAGAGAGTATCAGGAATCTGTTTACGAACTTGTGTCTGAAGCTAACCAGATGGTATCTAAAATGCTGTACTTTACCGTGCATTGTTTATTCGGATCCAAATAGGGATTGTGTTGCTTTGGTGTTTTTGGTAAAGTGTTGAATTACAGGGATTTCACATGGATGTTGAGATGAGTTATATAAAGACTTGTGAACTGAAATGTATGCATGCATACAGTTCCTATTAATTGAACTACTCTTTTCGTTGCATTTCACAATAGCCATAATCCCGACTTGTTTTTTTGATCGTGTGTGTTACTGTATTTATGCTGAGCGGGAAGCCAGTTTTAGGTAAGAGGCTTGGATGATAATTCAAGATTTTAGTGTAACTTGGACCCTGAATACTCCTCAGACTTTAAGCCTGTCCAATGTTTCTGATAGGGGTGCGGCAGTGTCAGCTCGAGTGTACAATCCGCTGTTTATACTTCTCATTTTTGAAATTATCTTTAAGGGTGTTCTACAAATACGGTCTCAGTGAGGGGGCTCGGGAATGTGGTTTCCTTCACACCTGCACCTGTTAAGCAAGATTCATATCCGTACCTATCTTATACGAAGCAAGTTATTACCCATGGTGGTTACAAATGAGAATTTGTGTTTATACAAAGACTTGATGCGGTATTATCCTTATTTTTATTAGAAGTTGTAGTTATAATTTTCCGAAAGGTTGTGATTTTGTTTTTTACTGTACAATTTATATTTTTTGATTGCTTTATCAAGAAGTTCAAAGAAAGTTTTGTTTTAAAAAATACTGTATTATTTGGTTTTTCTGTTAAGCTCACCGTCGTGTGGCTTGTTCAGACTTTAGATAATGTAGACTTAAGTAATTATCACTTTTGAATGAGAACTTACTTAATATCGAATCGCCCTGAATTATTTAATTACTGATTAAATTACTAATCCAGGTTGTGATTTACATGGAGTAGCAAATCATTTTTTTTGGTTGCGTACATGTTACCATGAGATTATATGATAGCACTTAGATTACCCGGCTAAATGCATCACCATTTCGGTCCCTAACAACCAGCCGGGAAAATTATGAATCATCTACGCTTATTAGAGTAGCAAGTACAAATAAAGTATAGTGACAAGGCTGCTGTTCGAAGCATGCAGACTCTAACCATCCCCAACATATACGGCGGAGTATAGTACATATTTTTATATTGATGTCGAATAAGCTGATTTCTCATACTTTCCATCCCACCTGCACGAAAATCCGTTGAGAATCTCTCGTCAGGCAAAAAACTCGAAGCTGAGAAAAATTTTAAATCTGACAGACTAGGAGTATGAAAAATAAGGAATGATATGAGGAGGACAAAACCCCGCTAATGCTAAGTTGCTAACCTGCATTCTTCAGTTTCCGGGATCTGAAGTTCCAGATGAGGTTCATATGGCGAAAACACTTTGTCCAAGTCCTTATCATCTACTTTCTCAAGGCTTGACGGGTCCCACTGCAATTAACATGTATCTTATTGCTTAGTACACTATAAAGAGAAATGC
>JAYMSF010000112.1:0-21195 GCA_036897335.1 Silene vulgaris | reverse complement strand
TTTTTTTATTTTTTTTTTTTTTTTTTTTTTTTTTTTTTTTTTTAATTTGGTGTTTAAGTGAACGCGTTAGAAACAATTGAATGTAAAAAAGAAAGGACTATAAATTGGGAAATCATTTGATTTCAATCAACAATTCATTACCACAACAATTAGTAGACAAAGGAGGGTGATCTCTTGCTCTTTGGTCAACAACTAAATTAAATGCTTTTTGAATAGTAATAGTCCCTCATTTCTCCTCCCTCAATTACAACATTGATGGAGCACATGATGGAGTAACTTGTACATTAACTAAATCATATTATCACATTATTGTAGTCACCAAAAAAATATTTAATCTAATGTCTCAACGACTCGTGTTACGATCTATAATCCGGTTACAATCGACTTCCCTTTTTAGAGTCGATCAACTAGTTCATGCAAATTCGAAAAATTTGTGATCATGGATGAGACACATACAGAAAAACTTGTGCGACTAATTTTGTTTTGTACTCCATAATACAATATAGGGTATTATATAGGATCTAATAAATTTAATTCATTGTTAATCACTCTTATGGCACACAATAATTTATGATGTCTCAATATTAATGAGATTAGTTGTTATCTGTTGCATCAATTTGAAACTAACAAATTAAAATGTTACATTTAGAATCATAATGGTTAGAGTAGTTTTATGAGTGAATGTGTTATTCATTATATATAAATAAACATCATTGTGGAGTTAGTTATATGGCGTAAAGTTGAGAAAAAGTCCTAAAATAAGTGTTCAACATCCTTTATAAGAAGAGAGTAACGAGTGTTACAAATTGTGAGAGGGTGTCAATACTTCTTGTGAGTGCACCCGTAATTATTTGGTACACTTTACTACTCCGTAGTAGATTGATTTCCCGAGCAGGGTTGTGGGTTTACCCTTAATTGAGAAGGAGTTTCCACGTGATAAATTATCATGTCTAGCTAGTTACTTGCTAATACTTATGCTTGTTGCGTTTTTTTTTTCTAGTATCGTTATTGGGTGAGTCTCTTCCCGCTGCACCGGGTTTATAGGACGCTTCCCCAACTAACAATGATAACGTTAGTGTACACGGAAATTGTCTCGTTTATGTTAAGCACCATTATCTATAACTAATAACGTGGTCTTTGTCAAGCTAATTAAGTTTGTCATTTATTGGAATCAGACCACTTGATGACAAAAACATAACATGTTAATATCCACGGACATCTGAAATTAAAACTTAGCTAATACCATACGAAATGGCAACCCAATTAATCATGACTACACTCATACACGAACATAACAAGCTCAGTCATCAATTAAGTTGGTTGACAAATTGAGGTACCAACAATGTATACACAAATTCTTGTCTTAGCAGTTTTTATACGTAATAACGCTTTACATTTAACGAAGATGCTCTTTCACAATTCTTTTATCAATTAACAATTTTTTTAAGTAAAGGTACGTCCATAAGACCTTACTTAATGAATGATTTTACGTTAATTTACGATAAAACGGTTTATCTAGGCCGGTTTTGACTTTAGCGAATGTTAACCTCAGCTAGTTGTTAAACCAAAAACTAAATACTAGTGACTAATGAGAGTAGGCAGGAGGAGTAGACTAATGAGAGTAGCCACCCAAATCTACTTACCTAGATCTTCCCATGTGTTCATAATGTTCACTGTCTTACATATTAACCCTAATATTATTTTAACCCTTATTTTAATTAATTAATATCAGACATTAATTTAGCACTTCGTTTATTAACCAAGTTCCCATTTATTCAACCTTCACATGCTACAACCCTATAATCCAAATATCTTCACTAATTACTTAACTAATTTACTAGATTTGGGCGGTGGAGAACAGTCGATTCTGCCCCCACACAAGACCCAATGCAAATTCTCTGTCCTATATTATATCTCATCTTGTATCCCATTGCATCTCCTAACAACCAGACCAGGGACATTTCTAAACTTATAATTTCAGGAACAGCCAAACATCTATCTAGCTAGTAAATTGTTTTAATTTTAGTTTCTGTATTTAATAGTTTATGCAACTCAATTATTGATGTACCTATAAAGTACTCTGTATTACAAGATCATCGCATAGGCAATACAACGGTTTATTTGAGTTTTCTTTTTGTCAGTAGGAGCTGAACTGACGATAAAAGCCAACTTAAAGAACAAATTAAAATAGAAAACGAGACGGATCGACATAACAATTAAAATGAAGTAAACTTTATTAAGAACGGAATTTATTCCGATCAATCAATCACAATTTTTTAAACATGTACTAGTCAAAACACAAATAGATGGAATAATATGTAGCTACATGCCTATTCCTATATGTAGGAAGGAAATAATAATGAAAGAGAATAATAAGTGCTTGATACAACATATAATTAGTCCAATAAATAAACTTAGCCTGGCTTGACCTGTGTGCCGTAGTATATACACTTGTAGTAGTAATAGTAGTAGTAGTAGTTGTTGTTGTTGTTACGTGATCGTCATCACAGCTTTACGCGCCTCACAGAAGCCGGGAAATCGACTTTTGGGTGCTTGAATGGCGGCGGTACAGCCGATATCGGTGGAGATGAATGGTGGTGAAACGCTCAACTTCCATTTTTAGTTGTTGATGATAAACTTTCGTGGTTTTTTTGGTTGCTGAATTGTTCCTGTTTGTTTGGCCCTCTTTTATACACATACCCTAATCAGTTTTGTTGTGTGTTTCCCGGTTGTAGTAGTGTATTTTCAGTCTTCTCCACTTTGATCAACTATTTTCATAGAACACTTGAGTGACTTGACTACTTGATTTTTCGTTTTTGCTTTTTTTTTTCTTTTACATAAATTTAATATTTTGTTGTTGACGGGTTTCAAGTCACTAGTTTAAAGGATGGACGATGTATAAGCAGATATATGGCAAATCGGTTAAACAAGTCGGGTAAGTTCGGACAGAGTTATATATGAGTTTGCAAGAATTCGGATTAGAGGTTGATCGGGTAATTTTAGGTTTGCGTCATTTCCATTTTATTATCATGTTGATATGATTAGGGATAATAGTCGTTTGCAACAATAAATATTCGGATCGGGATGTATTGGTTTGACACTTTGACTCAATTCAGGTTATTGTGGGTCATGATGGACTTCTCAGTACGAGTGTCGAATCAGGTTTAGGTGAGGTTATTAGGGTCGAATCATTAAAGTTGGTTCGAGTTACCAAGTCTATACGTAATTCTTTATTCCACCTAAGAGGATTATCTCCAATTTTACTATGTTAAGGAGTGGTTTTCTTATACTCCTATTACAAGTATTTACTTAGTTGGCCAAATCAAGGGGCACTGATGCATTTGTGGCTGTTGGATTGAACCGGATGGTCCTAACCCTTCCCTTATTACAGAAACTGGAGAGAATCCTCTCAGTTTCCCATACCTTGCCCATTGAAAAAAATAGCTTTCACAATGAGTTTTAATCGTAGTTACAGTTTATTTTTAAAATGAACTGACTTAATTACGTCGCATAAAAAAACACTAACTCTCATCTGAGTTAGCAATAAAGATTTGCATGATGATTGCATAATAGTTAGCTAATCATAGATGCGTCTAAGTTGATCATTTTAATATTTGTGATGATTAATTTCCAAATAAAATGTCTATAAAAATGTAACAATAATTATTTATTCAAATAATTTAAAAGACCTTTTACAATATTATATAATCCCAAACAGTTAGGCTTGAGAAAAAGGATTACGCATCTGAGGTAGTACCTCAGACCTTTTAGTTATTGAGTATATATAGATTTTTTCTGAGCATATTAGCATTTATAAATATAGTTTTTGAGCAATATTATATTTTTTTTAGTTTAATATTCAGGTAAACATGTGCTCAAAAACTTTATGTTAAAAATTCATGATATTTAAAACAAAACTCAAAAACTTTAAAATAAAGCTCAAAAAATAGACACTAAGAGGTACTACCTCAGATGTATGGTCTATGAACTGTAATAATTATGTATCTACTGTTAATTAAGTTAGGGTATTGTTAAAATTAATTTAAGCGTTAATTGGTGATTGATGGCAGGGTTATTGGTTGATTGGGTAGCCGCGGACAATATAGGCGTGCGCCGCCGGCTTGAAGGACGTCAGAGGAGTTGTCATCGGTCGTTCCATGGTGGCCGGCGACCTGAGCTGGAGTGGTGGACGGAGTCAAGGGTACGTCGCGGTGTCAGGTGTGTATTAGTTGTGGTGAGGGGTTATTCGGTCAGTGGTGTGGCAAGGGGTGGTTAAGGGTCGTCGGGCGTTGGTGGACGCCGATATCACTGATACATGACGTCGGCTGCTGTTGTTGGGGCGATGGAGGTGGTTGGGAAGCTCGTGGTGGTGGGTTCGTAATTGGGGTTCGTAATTTTTTTTTTCTAGAGAGTTGGAAAGGAGTGTAAATGAGAGGGATAGTTTGGGAAATGGTGTACTGAGAATTTGAGACGAGTAAAATGCATATTACGAAAATCAGCCCTCTTTATTTTATTTTTTAAAACATACAAGTTGTATGGTGTATTACACCCTCATTTCTCCTCAACTAGTCTCATTTGACTTACTTTACATAAGTTAGAATTGAGCTGTTACACACCAATCACCATACAACTCTAAAAAAGACAAGTTTCCCATGGTTTGAAGCAACAAAAAGGTTTGTAGGTTTTCCTACCAATCGTGCCATTAAGGCCCTCTACATACAAGAGCTTAATTATGCATTTATGCAACTTAAAATTAGGGTCTGTCTTCAATACTATTCAGCATTTCTCAAGGACTGTGTTATCTGAAGCCATACTCCGATATTCTAGTCACGACTTGGTCACAACTCACAATAACTTGCTGAGTTCCGTTAGCAACTAATGTTAAGACTTGCCTTTCATTTTGGCCTACAACATATCTTGCTCAGCTCCACCTTTTCCTGTCAAACAAAATATGGCGCTTAGTTTTGTTTTCACCAGTTAAGTAATTCGGATTACCAAGTACTACTAAGAAGTTAAGTTGCGTATGAATGAGATATTATACCTCGGTCTTATCGTCATCAAACCGAACCACATAGATGCATCGGCATCCCTTAATGTCGTGCAATCTCCTCTGAATTTCCATAATATGTGCATCAACATACACGGCATAATCAGGTCTTTCCTGGTTAAGCAAATGACGAAGGCAAAGATGAGATTCTGATGTTTAGGAATTTGAAAAAAGAATATAATAACTAAGACTCGCAAATTCTTGATGAACGAGATATCCATAGTATGAACACTGAGCATAATGATTGATCGGTGTTAGATGACCGAGATATCCATTGATGACGAGTAATGGTGCTAAACATTGAAGCTGACGAAGACTGTAATAACTACCTCATAAAGAGCATAATAGTCATAGGGTAATGCATCTCTTCATATCGCAGGAATGGTTACCTACCACCGAGTTTAAATGATACAACTTCTTTTCAGGGGTCTAGATTTTATCATGAGACGATCTAACGGTCATAACTTCAAGCTATGTTAATATGGCACTTCACTTTGGTGGCATGTCACGTATCAGACACTTCGAAGTGTCTGACACGACAAGACACTTCGACCGTTCATTTTTAGACCAAAAGTTCCCGGAAAGTAACCGTATCGGACACTCAGTCAAAGTAACAATAAATGATGAGTGGGGGTGAAAGAATATATTAAATGATACTTCTAGAGGAAATGACCTCTCCATATCTTTTATGAAATGGAGCGAGAGGATCCTAATCCTACAGCACCACTCCATCATCCACCGCCCCTTTATGTTCCCTTCACGGGCATCATTTCCCTCCTTTTCCTTGGTTCTGAAATCTATTACGCCATGACTATTACCCTCACTCCAATCTATCCTAAAGAGTAACACATCAAATGCATGTAAATAACAGATTCAATGGCCCCTGCAACTTATTGAAGAAAGTGAAAGATAAAAAAGATTATCATTACAGAGAGAGGAAATATATAGAGAGAGGTGAAAATGCCGCATACCTGGAAACAGAGCACAGAGTCACCAACCTTGACCTTATGGCAGTCAGAAGGGTCTAGTGGGACCGAGCGTTCACGCACTCCAGTCCTTACATTCACCCATTCATCATGAGAAATACCAAAACCAGCAAATCTTACACGAGCTTCCTGTTTAAGGTGATAGAGCCTTAACATCAAGATCGCTAAAGTTCTCTCATGGGATGCATTGACTATGAAAATGAAGGACTTGAACAGAGAAGCGTATTCAATCATTTCACTTCTAATGCGAATGGCGAAAAGGCCAAAGAATGGAAGTACGTGACTGTCCTTTTGAAGTATAAGGACAAATAATTTGTTTTAAGGGATTCTATAGCTTAATTGGTTAATTCATCTAACATGATAATCAACTCAATATAATTCCTTGTGGTTCAAGATAATACTTCTTAAATCCTTGCAATCATCACGGAACTTCACTACTATTTGTCTGATACAGATGTAGGTGAATAATTAAGTTCAAATTGGAGGCAAGGAGTCAACTTCAGCAATATAAAGAGAGGGCACCATACTAATAAAAAAAAGAAAACCAGTATAGTAGATCTTACAAGCTCTCCTGTCGAAAGAACTCTGTAGCTCAGAAATGTGGAAACGTCATACCTGCCATGCCAAATTTGAAGACTAGTAAGAAAATATTTAATACAAAAGATTACCATTTAGGCCATTCAAGAATTGAATAACATTTGAAGCCATCAATTACAAACAATTGAATTCTTACGCTATTAAATTTAGTATGCTACATCAAATTCAAACACAAGCATTTCCTCTACAAAATCTCTAGATACTTAAATTAAGGCGCTTGAACAAGGAGAATTTTATCTCCCAATGAGGATAGGGACCCAAATCTTTGAGTGCCGTTGAGCAGGAGCATGTTCTTTATATCCCGTTGAGCTCTCAAAAGTAGGAACACATATAGTGCTAGGATCGGAGAATATAGGATATATTTGGTTCGTTCAGCATATAGTCTTATTTTTGGGAGAGAAGTAGGAGAGAGCATCGGCATCAAAGGAGAATAAGGAGATGTGGGGACATATGAAAAGGTCTTGGATATCCCAAGGATTAAGATCCCAAAAGTCATCTTAGTCACAGCATGGGGAGCGACGCGTTGCCATACCCAAGGGGTGGCAGTAGGGCGAAGATTAAGTTTTATATCTATAGGGAGTGTTGCTGAGTGGAGAGGCTTGGGCAACGACGAGAGTGGAGTAATATTGGAAGGAGAGGTGAGTGGGTTTCGGGCGTGGGCAGAGGTTTTGTTCAAAAGGCTTGCTTCATATTGTGGTGTTGGGCTATCACCTGGCCGGCTACAACAATGAATCCAAGTACTCGGCAGCGACTGTCTACCGTGCCACGGATATATGGTCGGAGATGGAGGAGGTAACGAGGAGAGATCTTGTAAAGGCGAGAGGGGATGACAACCGAGAGGTTCAGTGGAAGCAAGGCGCCTTCTTAGGGGAGCTAAAATTCAATGTTGATGCAGGAGTTAAGGAGGGAATTGGATTATGATTGGGAGGGATTGGAATGCGTTGTCTGCACCAGTGTAGCAATTCAGCGACATGAAGCCTAGGAGGTGAGGGAGGCAAGCAGAAGCCTCAGCAGCACTCGTCGGAATGAAGGAGGTTGTTGCAGTAGTTTGTGAATGAGTTGTGATCGAGAGAGACAGTGAGGCGGTGATTAATGTCATACAAAGAAGGAAGCACGGAAAATCTAGTTTCCAATCAAGTTTAGAAGACAGTTTTGCTTTGGACGATTCTTTCGCTTGTATTTTGTGGTCCTTTACTCCTTTGTCAATAGATTAAATAATAAGGATACCTACGACTTGGCAGATTCTCATCCATGGGTTATAGACTTATAGGTAGACCGTAGAAGTTCTTGGAATTTTGAATCGGTGCATGTAGCTCGGTTTGTATTGCTTGAATTACGATCTCTATAAATTTAGTGGGGAAGACAACAGAAAATGGAAAAAAAATTAAGGCCGATATTTATTTGAATGTTAATGACTAATCAAGCCCATTTGCAAGTGAGATCATTACAGTGTTTGAGAAGGAATATAAAGTCTTTGTGCTGTGTGCAGTTTGTTCAAAGTGCTCAAGCACTACTGTTTTAGTCAGATTGATTGTAGTTAAACGTCTGATGGATAAAAGAAACATAATGTATATGAAACAATCTCACATGTGAAAACAGCCCATTAAGCCCATGACTGAATAAGGAATATACAAGGGGTTGGGGTAGGCTTACACATGAGACCGTCTCATACAAAACTCACTGTAAAAATGAAAGGCATTTACTAATTTTATGATCTTGTTCATAACTCACCATGCATTGTCTTTAAAAGATCTGGCCTCAAAAGCTAGCTCCTGCAGTTCTGCAGCTGTACCACCTGTGTGGAATATATGTATATGATCACAGTCAGACACAAAGGGGAGATAAAAGAAAGTGCAATGAAATTTTAAGACATTTGTTTGTAGTAAAGACTCTAGGCTATTATTAAGCTTCCGCTACCTTTGAGTACTATAGAAGTCTCAGCCATTTTTCTTGAAATAGATGCATCAGTAGAATCTTCTAGTTTGTCATGGAACCAGCTCTCCACCTGCATACACGTCATCGCAGAAAAGAGAAAGGCATTCATATGATAGAACAACCAAAACAAACACAGGAGAACACGGCCGAAAGACAAAGGCTATTTCTGGAATAATGATAATTGTTAATTATGTCATGAATTGAAAACTACCCTTTTAGTAAAAAAACATCCTGAAATTTACCTGCTGCCAGGTTATGGATGGCTTTCCTATGCGACAAATGGCTGAGCTACATAAATGAACCACAAACAAGAATACGATTAATCAACACAAAGTACAACTGTACAAGTACGATTCGGTGACAGTGTTTGCTACCAACTATGAGTGCATACCTAAAACTTGTTGCAAGGTCTTGGTAGAATTCCTGATTCAGCGAATCTTTTCCTATGTCCCTGAATATGTTCTCCATCTCTGCAATCTAAATAGCAAAATCAGAAACATTATACCCATTAGGTCTGACCGAGACAACGGAAATTAACATGAACAGGGCAACTAAGGAACGTATACAGGTTCGTATTTGACACTCGTAGAGAAGTGAAGACACCAACCTCCAAGCACTAAAATGCTGTATAACTTTGACAGTATAGATTAGGTACAAGTACGCACTTATTTGCTGATTTGTTCAATTCTCAGTCTCCAAGAGTAAATGTGAACTCTGATCTATTAAAACCTTACTGAGAGATTATATAGCATCATTTCAGTAACTACCGATTATGTAAAAACATTTCACAACTTAAGGAGTTTTAGAAAGTAGGGTCTAAAAAGGCAATTGCTATGTGACTCAAATCAGTGGTTTAGCACATTCAGTCAAATGAAATGTAATAAATAGCCGAAAATTTTCTTGTACATTCTTATATGGACACAAAGGAAAACAGAAGTCGATCACAAGGATGACATTATTATGTACTCCCTCCATTCCACTTTTATTGTCCCCTCTGCCCCAAAATTTATACCAAATTAATTGTCTCTTTACTAAATATAGTATGATAAGTGAACATTGCCCCTAAATTATTATCTATTACTCCTTCCATCAAAATGACATTGTCCCTATTCTCTTTAATTCAAGAGGTTACCACTATTTCTTAAATCTTTTCCAAAATAGAAAAGGGGACAATAAAAGTAGAATGGAGGAAGTGCTATTTTCCAGTATACACACATGAAGAGTGCAGTTTTGTATTACATAACAAACAGAGTACTTGAACGACATTCTGTGTTCGTATTCAAAACAAAACTTTATGCAACAATAGTTTCTTGTGTGTTTTTAAGCCGGGATATCATGTAACTAAGTGAGAATTAAGGATAAGTGGGAGTACATAAGGATAAAACAAGAGAATAAGCGGAAGAAAAGCTTGGAATTGCATATAATGCACATCGAGTGCACCTCACTAGTAGCTTTTCGTGTGCCTTAGGAATCTCATGCACCTCGGGCACCCCTAGGCGATTTGGCTGGCGCCTCAGGCATGCTTGCTAAAACCAAGTACTCAGTATCTAGTTATCTAGTATCATGCCATGTTTGAGTTTCTGAACTCTAGTACATAAACATGACCTTAAATAAGCAAAATTGTAATCGATTTCTAATCTGAAACCGGAAACAAACCCCTAGTACAGCCCATAGTTTGCAACACCAGAGTTCGTCACCCCCATTAATAGTCAAATGCGATATATTCATCAATGTAAAAACAAATTTGAGGGAGGGGTTCTCATGTACTCCAAGAATCATCATATGTCAGAGAACCCAACAGAAACTACTCCCTCCTTCTGAATCATTTGTTTATTTATTTTATTATTTGTGACGGGTATTTTAATCAAAGGTATACAAATGATTGGGACGCAACCAGTATATCAAACAAAAGGAAAAAAACCAACTTTTTGCATGATTAACATGAAACTTTGTATCATGACATGGATTTTGTAAGAAAATGCATCCGGTTAGGGTAATTAAAGCAATAGAGTTATACCATAAATTATACCCAGAATTGAGATAATTAAAGTGAAATTGCTTAAAAACAAAAGAGGATATTGGTAACATCATTTCTGGAACTAGAGTAATGAATTAATGAGAGAGTAGAGTAAGCTGAAATTGATGGTGTTGAAAAATTACCTCAGAATATGAGAAAATGGTATGAGTGATGCTTAAATCTTCGGATTGAATTTCTTCCATCGCTAGATTACTGCGTAGCATCTGCAGTTTTACTGTTGCTACTATGGATGACAAAAACACAAATTACTTCAAAATATAATGACCAACTCTTCTCAAATTACTTACAAAGCGTTTTGGTTGTGTCGGATGCGGAAGGCGAATAATGTGTCCCTCTCATAATAAGGGGAGTGGGAGGACAAGTGTGTGGGTGGCCACGTAGACCTGGTAAAATGGATCAGACCTGAATAACCCAATTCGAAAGGCTGATCCGTGACTCGAAAATGACCCGAATTTGCTTGACCTGAATATGACCCGAAATCTGAATTGATCCGACCCGGCCCAATTCCAACCCGAACGTTGTCTGACCAATGTTGACCCGACTCAAAAAGACTTGAAGTGAGCCAAAATAACTCGAAACGACATGTACTAATTCACAATTATATTATATATTTCAAAATTAAATTTTATCGGTTTATTGTTATATAGTATAAGTAAAGTGCTTAGTCATTAACTCGGAAACCCAAAACCAAAATGAACTATACCCGAAAGTGACCCGACCCGAAATGACCTGATAACAGGTCATCCGAAATTCACCCGAAACCCGAAAGTGACCCGACCCGACCCGAATTGTATGACAGACCCGAAATGACCTGATTCAAATTGACCCGACCCGTACCTGACCCAAATGACCCGATTTACCACCTCTAGGTTGGGGGATGGAGCACCCCATGGATATGCCACTTGTATATTGTGCGATGAGGTAGTATCCGTCTTCATTTTGTGACTGATAGTGCGTGTTTTTAATGGGAATTTGTGAATTACTTGGGGAGTTGGAGACGGTTTTGAGTAACACAAGCTGAGCAAATGACTAAAGTCTAGACCAGTCAATTTCTGACCTGACCCGAAACCCGACCTGTTTCGTTTTCTCAGGGTGAAGCGAAAAATTTGACCCAGCAATTAATTTGACTTGAACCCGAAATGACCCGTTATTTTAAGAGTGAAACTAAAACCGAACGGAAATAAATCAAGAATTTTATTAAAAAAAATATTTTTTAACTACTTAAAATACAAAGACAATTAAAAAATCAATTTGGTATAACTTTTAGAATATTTAATAAAATGATTGTTAAGAAAACTTTATTTTGATATTTATGTCAATATAATTAATGTAAATATTGAATATGATTAAAATATTAATTTTAAATATGTTTTGCATTTTTAAAGAATATTTATTTGAATAAAAAAAGCCGTTTGATATTATTTCTTGACCCGTATTCTGATCCTAACCCGAACCGTGACCCGTAGTCGACCCGACCCCTATTCTGACTCACCCGTATGACCCGACGTGGGACCCGACCCGTTTGACGGGTCTACTAATGACTAACACAAATTTTCATTTAGATAGATGAGTATATCCTTCTCAAGCTTAAGACAGGTCAACCCGGTCAGGTAGTTGCAATAATACAAAAGCATAGTGCATGGAAAAAAGCAACCTATATTTCTTATATGCACATGGTGGATGATATTTGACCCATTTTTATTTTAAGATGGATGACTAATGAGTATTTAGGTTATGTTCTTTTGGACTTAATTCTAGTTCTTGTAAATTTATTTCATTTGAAGTCAAATCACTACAAATCAGTTCACTTCAGTTTTGTTATGTTCAGATCAGTCCAGTACAACGTTGTTGCTAGTATCTCTTAATATTGTTTGCGGATTTGCTAACATGTGCCCTAAGACACATTTTAATAAGCTAATCAGGGAAATACTGTAGAAAATATATCATGATAAATTAGAGTTAAAACTCATATTTACCATACTTAGTGAAATAATCTTGAAAATCTTTTAATCCTCAGCTTATTATTATGAGTGTGCAACGTAGTGAGTCAATCTGGCGCAGCTCGATCAACATTTAGAACTGTGTATGGGCCACTTGCAACCGGGGATAACAAGAACAACAAGAACAGGAGTTGTCAGCTTATTCCTACCGTGGACGTCATGTCACCCATGACAGTCTTCATACGAAGAAAAGACCTTTGGTTTCTTTCGACTTTTCTCTTTGTCTTTGCAAGTACACCAAGGAAATTGCAGCAGTTACGAGGGCTAAAAGAAAGGGGACAGACCTATTCCACTTCGACGACTTTTATCATCCTCCGTACAAGAAGTGTCGTCTTACCTTTTCTGTTTCATACTCATGTAACGTTAGTTCGGTTAGGCTTTACCGTTAGTTTACAGAACTCCGGCTTCCCGAGATTTGTATTATAACAAACTTTGTTTTATTTTAATACTCCCTCCATACCATACAAATTGTGACATGGTAAAAAAAAAAGGTTTTTTAGAAAAGAGGGTAAAAGTAAGGGCAAATATGGAAAGTAATGTTGGGTTGGTGGGGTAGTAGTTGAGTTGGTGGAGATTAATTGGTTAGTATTTGGGTGGAAGGTTTAACCCACTAAGGCTATAAGAGTAAATAATAAGCTATTTATGTTATGTAATCATTTATATGATACGGCCAAAATAGATAAATGTAACCATTTGTATGGTATAGAGTTAGTATCAATTTAAAAAAAAAATAAACGAGCGCATCACCACTAGAATGCAACGAATCCATTATTGGCGTTTCTTGTCAAAATATTGGGAATCAAAAGTCGTTTTCGCGATTCCGTCACGGTTCCAGCAGCAAATATTTGTATGAGTCAGGAGCTAAACAACACGTTTCGTCCTCATTCACATTCTCCGCTTATATATTCCAGAATCCACAGGCACGTGAGAATTTAAGACGGAATAATGACAACTTAACACTTTGTCTCTCTTTATATATATATCTTCATTATTCACTTCTCTCTCTAAAACCCATAATTCTTCGTTAATCACAATGCTCTCCTCCTTACACAAACCCAATTTCTTGGTATTTCCCTTTTTATTCTCTTTTTCATTTTCATTTTTCCCTCTTTTTCTTTTAATTATTTGTTTTTTATTTGCAGAACAACGCACCAAATGTGTCAGGAAGGTATCTGGGTCCGACCCGGAGAAGCCCGGTGGTGGTTCGAGTCGCGGTTGGCCCGTCAGCTGATGGAAACGCCGCGTTGACACAGGAGGCGGTCACGACTCAGAAATCGATGGTTGTCGTTGGCGGTGTTGAAGATTTGTACGGCGAGGATTCTGCCACCGAGGATCAACTTGTTACTCCTTGGGCTCTGTCTGTCGCCAGGTACTTCTAATATTCCATTCCCATCAAAAACACGGGATTTTGGGATCATTTTACAGTTAAATGTGACACTGACACTGTTGATAAACAAGTTTACTACTCGTATAAGACATTTTTGATCATAAAATGGTCACAAAATCCTGTATTTTTGGAAAGACCAAAATGGTCCATTCAAACTAGAATTTCTGATGTATGTTTAGTTGATATTATATTATATTGAGTAACGGGAGGATCAACTTGTTACCACTGCAATATCACATTGTTAGTTGCAGAGTACTCCGTAGTAGATTGAGGTCAAAACTCAAACACGGAAAAGAATGTCGTGCAACAGAATTACTATAAGACATTTGATCATAAAATGGTCACAAAATCACGTGTTTTTGGAAAGACGAAAATGGTTCGTCTGAAACTAGAATTTGTGATGTATGTTTAATTGATACAGTATTATATTCAGTAACGGGAGGGTCAACTTGTTACTACTGCAATATCGCATTGTTAGTTCCAGAGTAGTAGATTGAGGTCAAACACGGAAAAGACTGTCGTACAACAGAATTACTGATTTAGAAATGGGTTTACATATAATTTCTGTGCTTTCGACTCAGTTAGCGAGAATTTATTTAAAAAATCATTATGTATGAAAACCATTATAACCCATGGCCCAGCATTGTGCCTAGTTGATGTTCTTGTGAACTTTTCTAGTATGTGGCACTGCTCGAGTATGTTATGAACTTGGGCCTTTGAAGTAGTAAGAACTAACCTTTTTGCTTATTTTGGCTAAGTGGTTATTCATTGTTGCGGGATCCTCACCACAATAAAGGGCTTGCCTTCTCAGAGAAGGAACGAGATGCACACTACTTGCGCGGGCTGCTTCCCCCAGCTATTGTCAACCAGCCACTTCAGGTTATCTATATTGTTTATTCAGATATTCTTTTTGGAAATTCTGTTTACTATTTTATATCGGGTTTCTGCTGTCTGTGAATTTCCAGGCGAAGAAAATGATTCACAATATCCGACAGTACCAAGTTCCTTTGCAGAAGTACATGGCAATGATGGATCTGCAGGTACATATCTAATACACTGACAGTACTCTATGTTCTGCAAGTATGAAGGAGAGGATGAACAAAAAGCTGATGGATGCTTACAACATTTTCATTGATTGTTTCTTGCAGGAGAGGAATGAAAAACTATTTTACAGGCTTCTCATCGACAATGTTGAAGAGCTACTCCCTGTGGTCTACACGCCAACTGTCGGTGAGGCTTGCCAGAAGTATGGGTGTATCTTCCGGCAACCACAGGGCCTCTTCATCAGTTTGAAAGAAAAGTATGCAGTCTAATCGTGAAATCAATAAAGTAATGAAATATACGCTGCAATGTTCTAATGATGGTTGGAGGGTGTCTTGTACAGAGGGAAAGTTCTAGAAGTATTAAAGAACTGGCCTGAGAGGCACATCCAAGTAATTGTAGTCACCGATGGTGAGCGAATATTAGGTCTCGGCGATCTTGGTTGTCAGGTGCGGTATTTGTTTTGTGAACATGTGGGACATTCATTGATTTTAGACCGTAAAAGTAAAAACCCTTTTCCCTAAAATTTGATCATTGTCAGTGCATTGAAACTTGTTAGAGTAAGACAGAAGGGCTAAATAAAATTTCTGAGCTTCTCATATTGTGAAGTACTTCGTATAGCTGTTAGTTGATGAAATTTTAGATGCATGAAGGCTGCGCACATCCAAACCTACTACCTCGTGATGGGGTAATTTTGTTCGTGTTTAGTGCGTCGACCAAAATTAACTGATCGTGATAGTGAAATGTTTCATCAGGGTATGGGAATACCTGTTGGAAAGCTTTCTCTATATACTGCTCTTGGTGGCATTCGTCCTTCAACAGTAAGTGTTTCTCTATTTAGAGTACTTCTTTTCCTTGACTCACTCTCACCGCTTGATGAAATTTTAGACAATTAAACTTTCGGGTGCCTGAGATGGTCATTGTTTTGGGCATTAATAGTGGATTATTGGTTTGTTGTGAGCCCTCTTCCTCCCAACTCCCAAGCCCAAAGGGTAGAATTTAAGTCCAAGAGTGATGTTATAATGTTAATTTTGCTAAATGCTGAATGTATTCTTTGCGAAGGCCAGTATGGTTTATGGGTTGACTCTTTCTCCTGTAGCCTTGCCAAGCTGCTATCGTTTGCCAAGCTGCTATCCTTACGAGATAGCATGGATTTGAATAATCTGCAAAAGGCTGATATCCCAAGTACCTTCTATGTTATTATCATGCTATAATCTCCTGGTCTCCCTGCTTTATAAATTGACTGGATATCAAAAGCTCCATATATTGGAAAGCGAAAATCAGCTGCATGATTTGTCATTTGTTAACACTATATGTTGTTTTCGATTGTATATTCTCGGTTTTCAATTATACGGTTTCTGTTTCAGTGTTTGCCTGTCACTATTGATGTGGGAACAAACAACGAGGCATTGTTAGAGGATGATTTCTATATTGGGCTTCGTCAGAGGAGAGCAACTGGGCAGGTGATGTTTTGTTACATTTTTAAAATTAGAAATCAACTTTTGAGTTTCGTAGGTAGCTAATGGTTAAAGGTGGCAACTACAGGAGTATGCTGAGCTGATGGATGAATTTATGTCAGCAGTGAAGCAAATTTATGGGGAGAAGGTCCTCATTCAGGTGATGTAGTGATTAACTTGATTTGCTTTTACTTCCTCGATTTCAGTCAATAAACCCCTTTAGGAGGGGAGGTACAGAAAATGAGATTATTGACTGCAACAGAAGGCATAATAATTATTAGCCTTCGCTTCGCTTCTATTCTACTCCCTTTTGTAGTTTGTCCCATTCAACTGTTTACCTCTTTTAGTATTTGTGAGGGGTATTTTAATCCAAAGATAAACAAATGTTTGGGACGGAGGGAGTAGTATAATAATTTTATTTCACATTTTAGTTATGGTGCATTAATCTCTATAACCTATTCATGATTCCGGTGCTAAAATTTGCAGTTTGAAGATTTTGCTAATCATAATGCATTTGACCTACTTGCTAAATATGGCAGCACACATCTAGTCTTCAATGATGACATACAGGTATAACTCAGGTCAATAATTATGTATTTATGTCAGCTTTAGAGCCAAGTCTTGTTTTTAAATACTTTGTTTTCCTATCTGTTGCAGGGGACAGCCTCCGTAGTCCTTTCAGGACTTATCGCATCACAGAAAGTGGTAGGGAAATCATTAGCCGATCACACTTACTTATTCCTTGGCGCTGGAGAGGTATATGTTTCAAACACATCGTGTTTAGGAATGTAATTTGAAGCTTTTAAGTGTCTGAATAGTGGAGATTGACGGTTAGATGGATTGCACTATATTCTGCTATGACAAGTAACAGTATCATTTACATGACAAGGCTTCTTATCTAATCCCAGCTCCCTCCCTTGAAACTAGTCCTGCCACCTAAACCCGGCACACGACGACACGAAGTAGACCTATATTCGAATGAGCGGACCTGAAATGATTCATCTGAATTCTGAAACAAAAACCTTATTAGCCATAGTACAAAATGATCTGAAACCGCAAAACCTCCTGTTAATTTGTTGGGTTTAGCATATTGAGCTCGGTATATGTATTTCTTGATTGCTCACGTGCTTTTACTTCTGCTCTAGGCTGGAACTGGTATAGCAGAGCTCATAGCGCTTGAAATTTCAAAGCAGGTTAGGCCACACACTTATTAATTCTTTGATGACATTGAATGTTAGGGGATAAGAGACAATAATATATACATACTCTTGTAGACAAGCACACCCCTCGAGGAGGCTCGGGAAAAAATTTGGCTTGTGGACTCCAAGGTTTGAAAACTTTGCCAAACACTTTTCTGAATTGTTTCTCTGATGTTTATTTAATTCTGCTTACATTTTGTTTTCAATATACCATCAGGGACTTATAGTCAATAGTCGCATGGGGTCCCTACAACAATTCAAGAAGCCATGGGCTCATGTGCATGAACCTATAAAGGGGCTGCTTGATGCTGTCAAGGTGTTGTTTCTAATTCCATAGCACCCGAGAAAATATTATTTCTTGATTCATGCCTCATCGCTTTTTTGTCACCATTTTGTGTAGGCATTAAAGCCTACTGTTTTGATAGGCTCGTCAGGAGTTGGAAGAACGTTCACCAAGGAGGTGGTTGAGGCAATGGCTTCGATCAATGAGGTATTCTCCTTATTTATGTTTCTCGCTCTGTTTTTTCATTGAAATGCCTTGTGAAATTTCTTAAATCATTCCGTGATTAACGTTCATGCCAGAGACCTATGATTCTTGCCTTATCAAATCCGACTTCTCAGTCAGAGTGCACAGCTGAGGAAGCGTATACATGGAGCAAGGTTAATAGCCCATAATTTTGAATTTTAACCAATGTTAATGCTAATTGTGTTCTTAGGTAATACATAAATAACTCGTGAAATTCTGTAGGGCCGAGCTATTTTTGCTAGTGGAAGCCCATTTGATGCCGTTGAGTATGAAGGGAAGACTTATACATCGGGACAGGTCCTTATTAGTGATTTCAAAATTTGTCTGGACTATTTCTTTATCGCGAATCTAGAAAAACTGATATTTGTTTGTTTCTTTTCTTTGCCTCAGTCAAACAATGCATACATCTTCCCTGGCCTTGGTCTTGGCTTGATTATTTCGGGTGCTATCCGTGTTCATGATGACATGCTCTTGGCTGCCTGTAAGTCTATTCCAAATACTAGTTGTCGCTGTACGTAAAAATCTATTGTCACTAGGTTGTAAGACCTTTATCCCTTGTGATTCGGTTTCCTTTATATTTGATTTGGGCCAAGTTATGGCAGAAGCTATCGGTAAATATCTTCTATGAAATAAGCCAACCCGAGCTTTGTGATGCTTAGCTGGTCTGCTCATTTATTCCCCTTTCTCTTCTACATCCTCGGTTTGTCACTTGATCTATCCTTGTTTAGAACCCTAAATAGGATATGTAAGTTAATGAGAAATTGCTTAATTTCATGTAAATATGAGCGCAATTATAAGATATGGTTGAAATTTGAAATCCCGATATATGTTCCGCTTCCATACACGACTCATTAACTATTATTGACTTGTTTGTTACTAAGAATATGGCTTGACTACAGTACTACACTAGTTTTATCTTTTCATGGACATGACATATAATGTGGTGCAGCTGAAGCCTTGGCAGCCCAAGTAAGTGAGGAGCACCTTGCAAAGGGACTATTGTACCCTCCATTTAAGAACATCAGAAAAATCTCAGCCCACATAGCAGCCAGTGTGGCATCTAAAGCATATGAGCTTGGTGAGTTTCACCTCCTTATTTTGTGTATTTTACTCCGTCTATGACAAAGGTTGACAATGTTACAAAATGATAACTCTGGCTGTTGGTTTTGGCATTTTTACAGGCCTTGCAACCCGGCTCCCACAACCCGGGAATCTAATTAAGTACGCTGAGAGTTGCATGTACAGTCCTTCCTACAGACCATACCGTTAGAGAGTTTGCGGGTGCTATTTCTCCGATTTCATTTGTCAAAGTGTCAATTGACTGCGTACGTTGGGTTGCCTTGTTTTGTTTCTGTTACATAGACAACATAGTTATGATAATGTTGTATTAAGCACTGCTGTCAAAAAAAAAAAAAGCACTACTAAAAAAACCCAATTACACCTTTTTTGTTTTACTTTAGGCACATCTGTAATCTGTACACGTCTTGTATTTTGGTTTTGATATTAAATGGTAAAGCAACGACATTGAAACTATACTCTCTATTCATGAAGAATACCTTCAACAATTAGTTTCTCGAAAAGACGGTATTTTTGAAAAACCTTGTGAGGTAAGAGTGGTGGTGGACTGGTGGTAACGGTCTTCAGTTATTTCCTGATTTGCTAGGTAGTCGCTAGCTTTATTTGCTACACGGTACAAATGTTCCAGTTTCATATCCAAATCTCACATGTGGTGAAGATACTTGCAGTGAAAAATAAGGAGTTTACGCGCATTATTTATCCATTAATATGTTGAAAACAAGAGTTGTGGAACCAGAACGACATCATACATACGAACATGGATGGGAACATCAATCCTGCCAATCATATCGATATTAGGTGGCTTTAATCTCACCCCTAGAACTGCTTAGAATCAAACGACTCTCACGGTAAATGACACGTACGAAGCGGACGGAACTAAGTCTAATCCTCTGGGTAGACCAACAATCATATTATGCTGTCCTAGTCTAAACATGGCGCCATGCTCTTGGTTAAACGTAGCTCGATTCGACAAAGATAAATATATTGCATCTGAGATCCGATACAGGACACGTACAACCATACCAACGGCCAATAACCTCAATCTGGTAACATGGCACATACAAACATGCCAACGGTCTGAAAGAAGGCGGAAAAACAATCAAGTTAGTGACCAGTGCACAATGACACCACCTCGCATAAGTACAACATTTTATGGCCGGGTCGATCAACATTAAACGTCCACCTCCCGACAACATCGTCATACTCCCACTATCACAATAATAGATGAATAACAAATAGATACCCGTTCAGTGGTAGATTCAACATGCCCGAGGCACAATGTACAAGCATCCGGCTCAGAGGTGTTCAACATGTCCGAGACACAAATTACAAGTACGCAACACAAAGGTATTTGGACATGACCAAGGCACTACCCAAACTCATCCATTCAAGCACACACACATGGGACTCACCCACAACGACTCCAACATGCAGTTTCATATTCAATGCACACATTTCATACTTTATTGCCGGGAGATCGATTACGGATAATATTCTCATTTCACATGAATTATTCTAACACATTTCAAAACGGACTGGTGGAAAAAAAGGAATGTTGGCTTGCAAGATTGACATGAGTAAGGCGTATGATCGATTACATTGAAATTTTATTCAAGCTACATTATATTATATGGGATTTCCATCTACACTTATTGCATTGATAATGAATTGTATTCAAAGTGTCTCTTATGAGGTTATTCTTAATGTTGCTCCTGGTAAGGCTTTTGTTCTAAAGATTAGAATTCGACAAGGTGATCCTTTATCTCCGTACCTGTTTGCTCTTTGTACGGAGGTACTATCTCAATCCTTACTAGCTGCACAGAAGTTGGGAACTTTACAAGGAATACAAATTTGTAGATCATCACTGTAACACCCCGTCATTTCAAGACCTTTATTTTCGCATTA
>JAYMSF010000111.1:0-21251 GCA_036897335.1 Silene vulgaris | reverse complement strand
TAGTAGTGAAGATGAATAATTGTTAAATGACCGGGACGTAGGGAGTAGTAAACATAATAAGTGATCAAGTGTAATATAAAGCTTAAACTAAGATAGTATATGAAGATGAAGATGAATAGCTCTTAAATGACTGGGATAGAGGGAGTAGTAAACACAATAAGTGATTTACAAATTTAATATGTACTACCTCCGTCCAAGTTATTTGTTCACCTTTGATTAACATACATACTCCCCACAAAGAATAAAGAAGGTAACTAAATCAATGGGGCGGAGGGAGGCGTAAGCTTGCCTAGATTTCTTAGTTTATTTGTTATTCATTTGGATTTAATTTGTTCATCGCAAGTGTTAACGATGGAATATGGATAGAGTGGTGATGATAGTTATTGTATACGACTCTTTAATTATTTCTCAAAAGTAAATGAGTAAATCTTTTGATATTACGACGACATTTTTATAATTAACTTTTCCAAACTTAAAAGAAAGAATAATGCATAGGAACTGAACACAGATAAATTTTGAAACATGTTATTCCATAACGGGTCAATTTAGAACTCGATTAAGATTGGTCAGGTTAAGTATGTACTCTAATATTGTTATATTTTGGACAAATTGGCTTAAACACACGTAGATCAATAGAAAGTTGTTCCAATGTAAGGAGTTTTTGTAATGTTATTCCCATGGTAATTATTCTGGAACCTGCTAAGATACAACCCGGGCAACGCCCGGGCATGAATTCTAGTTGTACAATATTTGTGTAAGGACTTGTTCTTATGGTACTGATTCTTACTCAAATATTAGGCCTTGTGACAATTGGAGTAAACCAAAATCACCTACATTCTATCATCTATTTACATTTTTCATTCTTTATAAGGAATATTTTACTCGAATGCAAACAAATAATTGCAACGATTTTCTCCCTAACATTATTGAAAATTTTACCAAAGTATGAGCTAATGGGCCATGATAGCCATACAAAAGTAGTCCACGTCCAAACAAAATACAATAAAATCCAGCCCAAATTCTCTTAACCATTGGGGCCCACTCCCACACTAACAAAAGAAAGTGGAAGCACTTTACGTCCTCTCCTCACATCAGTCCTTCAGTTAAAAGATAAGCCTTTGGTAGCCTTAAGCCCTTAACCAACAAGAATAATCCCCAAAACCAACAAAATTACAAGCCACCAAATTAAAGTAAAAAATGAATCTTTCTTAGGTTGATAATAAGCATGAAATGGATAAAAAACCATTCTTTAATACAGAGTATACTAATTAATACTCCGTATATGGGTCTTAAATAATACTCCGTACTCTATAAAACGAAATGAATAAATGTATAAGATAAAAAGTAGAATGCTCGGGATTTAAGAATGACAAACTCTTTTACATTTCGCCTATATAAAGTAAATACTAGACTGAAGACGAATATAACCGTCAACCAATTGATTAACCGAATATACGAATTTAATGCCTGCAAGTTGCAACCGTCTCAAATAAGAATCCGTAAAAAACCGGAAAAAAAGGGAAAAAAAAGGTAGTAATCATTCTTTGGGTATCTTCTCTCTAGAAAATATTCTTTCTCTCTCTAAAGTAGCCATCAAATCTGTCTTCGTCTCTTTCCTCCGCCATACTTGTAATCAACGCTACCTTTGTCCTCTCTCAGGTTTCCACTCCTCTCTTCACTCTCGTTTTTTTTTTTTTTTTACTTTAGTTTAGTTTAATTCGTGATTATTGGTATGATTTGTTGTTGTGATTATCAGAGTATGTGATTTCGTTTGTTCATGATCTCGATTTCGGAAGTTGATGTTGTTTTGTGTTGTGATTCATCAATTTGATCGATTTTAATTGTGTGAATTGTGATTCACGAGGTTTTTGCTTATGTGATTCTTGTTTTCGAGGTTTGGAGTTCGAATTATTTGGTTGATTAGTTAATTAAAGAGGTTTTGTAATTGTTTAGTTGCTGCGGTAGCAATTTTTAGTGAGGATTTGTTTTTACCGGAGTAATTAAGGGGGATGTACTGATTTTCGACACGATCTCGGATAAAAGCTGAAATGTTTGGGGCTATACATGATTTGGTTGAGCAGTCTGGAAAAATTATCTCACACGTAAAAGTAACAATTTCGGAGGTTTAGAAAGACTGTTTTGGTTGATGAGGGAGTAGTTATTAAAGATTTGATCTTTTAGTTGTTTACAAGTCGGTTATGTCGGTTTGGTTTTCTGTTCGTGATTAAGGGATTTCTTTTTAGTCGAAAGTCGGAAGTTTTCTTTAAAGATAGTGAATGTGATGTCCAAAGTGTAAGTTTTGACCTTTTTAGTTGTTTACAAGTCGGTTATGTCGGTTTGCTGAACGCTGTTGTTGGAATTTATTAGTGTGGTGGAATCCGGTAAGGTTATAGATTGGCTTAAGCTCCAGGGTGACTAATATTTTAATATTAAGACGCATTTCCCCTGTCTCATCCATTTTTTCTGGTGCTCAAGATTGGCCTGAGAAAGGCTGACGTAAAGAGATGGATGAGGCAGAAGGAGTACCTGATAAGAACGTTGTAACGTATTTCAGCATTATTGTTGTGTAGGTTTACAGTTTTTGAGGACTCTCTTCTACGGAGTTTTAATTATCGACGGATTTTTTTGTGGACGTTTTTTTTATCATGTTATATCCAGGGTATTAGCTCCAATATTGAAATTGTTGTAAGGCTGTAATCAGGGATTGGCCAACCTCAAGTATGTCGGAAGGAGAGGTTAGACACCTCTCTGGCGAACATCTTCAAGTGGTGAGTTATGATCTTTGTAATTCTTGTTATTTCATTCAATTTCGTTTGTGCATTTGTATTAAGCTAGAAATTAAATGCAAAACAGTTGTAGACTAAAATTGTACATATCCATCTTCTTTATACGGAGTATCTTTTTGGCTTTTCCCAAAAATGAAGATATCAAGGCTGAGGCCTGAGAGTGAAGAAGCAATCTAGGGGTGAGGTGTTAGATAATGATGATAGGTTCATAGGGGATGGGTGATATTTGGATCTATTTGAGCAGAAAAGAAACAGAGTGGGAATGGAAGAAGCGTTCGCTCCCCAAACTCATGGTTGGTGGCCATAGGAGTTGGGGAACTACTGAGAAAGCAAATGGGATGATGGATCTGACGAGGGTGGGAAAGGGGAGTAAATTGGAGGTAGACTCGTGTGCAGGTAGATACCATTCTGGTCAATTTAATCAAATTTGCAGGTAACATAGATTTGCACTAGTAGACAATTTGTACCGGAATTTTGTGAAGAAAATGCCAATAATACATTACTGTCTATCTATAATTGTGTTCAGCTATCTTATTAAGGTTGTAAAACTTTTTTATTTAAGGGTCTTAGAGTTGCACTTTCGCTGCCTTTGGCTGGGTATCAGATAAAAATCATAAAACAGGAGGGTTTAAAAGCTGTATTAAATTATTGTGCGACTCTTGGGCTATGTATTGGGTCAAATTTAAGCTGTGAGATAAAAAAATTACTTTAATCTCGACAAGCTGCCAACTTGAGTGAGACAGTTGGACCGTGGAAAGTATTTTTATTCTGAAAGCTGGTTCTCTATGCTACATGCTCATTAAGTTCGACATTTCTTTCCTTTTAAACACTTTTGGAAGATGTAAGTTCTTTTGTGCTAACTTTCACCCAATTTTAGAATCTCTCAACTGATTGAGTGTATTTTTATTTTCATTGCTAGGTTCAAAATCTTATAGAGCGCTGCATTCAACTGCACATGAGCAAGATAGAAGCGGTTAGTGTGCTCTCAAGAAACGCAAATGTAGTGCCTGCCATTACTGAACTCGGTAAACTGTCCTACTTTAGATTTTCTTAGGTTGAATAGTATTACTTCATACATGGATCTTAGGTTGAATAGTATTACTGCGTTATTTATGTCAAAATAATTGATGTATGAATGTATCTTGATGTCGGTGAGACTTTCATTTCAGATGTTTAAATTTTAATTTCTATGATCTTGCAGTTTGGCAGCGGCTTGAAGAAGAAAATCGGGAATTTTTTCAGTTTTATTATATTCGATTGGCACTTAAAGAACAAATAAATCGTTTCAACGAACTGTTGAAGGAGCAGGCAAAGCTGATGGAGCGGATCCAGTCTACTGGAGTTTCTCCCGTGACAGTTCCAAATGGATCTCGCATGACACAATGTAAGATTTATTCTAAGGGAATGTCACTATTAGTCCATTTCAAAATATGTTATTTGTAACATGGATTCTTAGCATTACCTCTGGGCAAGTATTAACTGCTTTTACGTTATCACAAATTGGCAATTTTGGTGACTTGAAGTTGAAAGAACGGAATCCGTTTTGCTTGGGTAGATGCTATTCAAGGAACAAATACATGTCATATGTCGTATAGAATGAACATATATATATGTATTTGTACTTTGCAACTACTTCATGATTTTACTTTCTGAGTTTTGCTTGGTTAGATGCTGTTCTAGGTGAAATGTCTTATCATATTATCTTTTCATGGCGACATGTCCATCATATTATCTCAACCATAAGTTAAATGTAAAATACATTCCTAGTAATAGCCAGTAGGGTATAATTGGAGGGGGGGAGATAATTTAAACCTTTGACCAATCATCCAAGGACCTTTATATTCCCCATTATGCCAAGACCTCACTGATATTAGTTCCATTGCTTGTGCTCATTGTTGCTGTGATATAAACTTTTTATTTCTTGATGCTGCTTTACTTTTGCTTCAGTCGAGCATTAATTACCTATTAATGTGTGTCCTTGCAACAGTTCAACAGAGTGCTGGCCACTATCCTATTGATCAAACGGGTGCATCATTACAGCCAGAGAACTTACAGCCTGCTATTCCTCCCAGTCTACCAGCATCATTTTCTAATGGTGTCTCATTGGAATCCCACTCTGCTTATGACATGTCTAGCCAGTCCCGTCGAATAGATTTTCTTCCTGACACCCTTCATGGTCAAAGTTCTAATTCCATGAGATTGATGCAAGGATTGAATGGTGGGATCATCAAATCTGAAAGTGGCTATCCTTCGGACTCACGAATTATCTTTGAGGCTGATACTAACATTGGGGAACCTCAAGGCCTTTTGGATGATGCATCTGTTGCATCTTTCAGTGGCATGGATGCAAGCTCACAACCAATGGACAATACACTCTTGGGCATGAATGGCTCTTGTTCTTCATTTGGACAGTTAGGACAAATTCCTAAGAACTTTAGTTTTGCGGGATTGTCAGCTTTTTCTCGTATGTTTTTTTCTCTCTGACCACTTTTTTCCCTTTCTTTAATGATAACATGATCCTTGTGACACTATGGAGCTGGGCGGCTGTAGACACAATTGGCCTTACTTTTTCAAGTCATAGTTGAAGCCTCATGTGCCTGTTTCAGATACACCATCTGGTTTTCTGAACTTATTTTTATTTGTATGAGCAGATGAACTAGATAACTATCAAAATTCAGACTTCATAATAACAAATACGGACAACTTTCTTGATAGAGATGAAATTCAAGGTGAGATGCTTCCCTTTCTTTCATGTTATGGAACTCCTCAAAAGAAGACTTGATGTTTGTTATGGGTAACAGATGAAAGCAAGGGAGCAATATCAGGAAGCTATAATACATACGAAGATTTTGGAAGTGATTAAGTGGACAACTTTATTTTAGTGGTATGTTCCTTGCTAAAGGTTTACTGGACTTATCTTCCCTTATTTTTTAAAATATGATTTTACAATGATCACGCCCGCTTTAGACTTTAGTCTCCAGTCTCTCCACTTTCAGTCCCTTGCTCAGACTGGAAGCTAGTAGTGGTGTTATTAACTAACTCACACGATGCTGGGATATTTAAAATGCAATCTTCAAACTCTAACACGGTTTTAGATCTGTATATGTATAAGATAGATGCCTGTAGCATGATGCTCTTTAAAAGGGTAGGTTTACAAAGTGGAGACCACATTCTTTTCACGGTGTTAGCCAAAATGGGTTTGCTCATGAAGAGATATCAGGGTGTCATTCTAGTTGGGGAAAGCCTATCAAAATGAGACATCATCGTTTTATTATTGATGGCACATGCGGTACATTTTATCAAAACATCTTTCTAGCTTAGCAGCTACTTGTCAAAGACGTTTCAAGCTTAGTCAATAAAAATATCAATGTTGATAATTGGTATTTCTTGTTTTGACAGGGTAGTACTAGTGGCTCAATCAACAGCCATTAATCTGTACATAGTATTTTAGGGATGAGACTCTGGAGATTTTAATACTTTATTTGGCAGAAATACATAGATTGTGTGAAAATATCGATGTTGAAGCTGTTGCTGCTTTAATGGAAGGGCCTTGTTCGGCAGTCTCAATAACGAAACTGGTCTTGTTGCTATGGAGATGACGGTGAAAAATTACGTTTAACCTTATTACTGATTACCATGCAGCTGTAGTGATTAACGTCACGCTGCAATCTTCGACAATGTATTGTAGGAAGCATATATGTGTTCGCCGTGTTATGGTTCAAATAACTGGTTGGAGTTTTGTTTTTTTTACCATTAAAACATTGTTCTGTAATTACTTATCAATATACACCCAGTAATTTTGATGTATCAAGTCTTTGTTTGATTTTGAGTTTGATTGAAATTCATGTCATTTTTTTTGGTGCAAAGAGGTTCTAAAAGGAAAATTTAAAAGTTGATTGAACCTGGGGTATGAGTTATGACGTCCGACTGTCCGAGTACCAGGCTTTACCAGCTACGCTAGTAAGCATTTGCAATTCAGATAATTTTGAACTGATGAATTACGTTTCAGTAGAATTCTTGGGAGATATAAATGAATAGTAGAATTAATAATATCACAATCTTTCTCAAAAGAAAGCAATATAGGTGCCTCAAAGTGGGTCGGTCAGAAAGGACTTTATTATTTGGAAACCATGTAGAAGAGACCCGAACCTTGTTTGGTCGCGAGGGAGGGAGGGAGAGAAATTGAATACAAATCTCACAAATTCTATCCTTTCCTCTGTTGTCTCTGTTTCTATCCAAACACGACAGGTACAGTAGCAAGCTGCAACTCATACTAACGCAAGTCATAATGGTAGCAAACTCGAAGATAACTCATAGGCTGATTTAATGCAACAAAGGTTTGGAATATACGAAAAATTTAAGAGACCGGCCAAATCATTGCAAGGCTTACATAAAATGAAGATCCATAAAAATGTAAATAAAATGTAATTACATTATACAGGCCCTGTGCTAAGAGCACGATCCAAATCAGCAATCAAATCATTTACATCCTCAATGCCTACAGAAATGCGAACCAGATCTTCGGTCAAACCTCTGGCCTCCCTGTCTGCAGCCGGTATAGAAGCATGAGACATGAAGCATGGCATACTTATTAGTGACTTCACACTCCCTGAAACCAATAAAGCATCGAGATTTAGTCCTAAAAAGATGCCATTTCAATTTCACAAATTCTTATACAGAACGGTTTTACGACAATTTACAGAACACCAATAGACCATGTAACCAAAAATTAAACGACAGTAATGCTAGATAATATTGGCTGCAGTAGGAGAGATTATTACCAAAACTGACAGTGATACTGAAGTATTTGGTTGTCTCCACGACATGTTTCGAAAGTGGGATGGAACCTGTCACAAAACTAAGTACAGATCCGGCACCTTTTGCCTGCAAAGAAGCGAACAATCCTTTTGAATACAGTTGCATGCTTTATCATATGGAAACACAGATGCCTAAGTTCTAGAATATGCAAAATTTATCCATCAATAATTTTTCTGATTTTCTTTTCGAGTGTCCATGATAAAATTTGACTTAACTTCTCAGCTGAAAGTTTTCCTTAGATGTGTGTCCATGGTCATTATGATTTTGTGATCCCACATCTTTATTCAATCTACATTTTAAAATTTTAGTCCACATTTTAGTGTTTTCCTTAATTCTCATATCAGAGAAACTAAAAATATTATTCATAGACAGAGAGTGAGAGAGGTATTCAGAGGTGAGTGGGTTAGAACTTAGAAGCACCTGGGAATAATGCAATGATCGTCCAGGATGGTCAGGAAGTCCAGCATAGTTAACCTTCTTAACTCGTGGATGTGAGGAGAGAAATTCAGCAATTTTCTGGGCATTATCCTGTACAAAATACCAACAAAAGGACGGAGAGTATGCCTTTTAGGATAAATTCATTCATAGGAGTATTATATTCATCTGCACATCCATGTCTGTCGCTCAGTATGTAAAACAGTAAAAAAAACATTCTATGCACCTGTTGCTTTTCAACTCGAAGAACCATGGTCTTGATACCACGTAAACAAAGCCAACAGTCAAAAGGTGCCAACCCAGAGCCTTCAGCATTTTGTAGGAAATACAGTTCTTTTGCCAAACTGATAAGAGCAAAACAACAGTTATTTTTTAATTCAAAACTATTAGAATATGAGCATAAGCTCAATAAGATGAAATATACAAACAAAAGTAGCTTTCCAGCACCCGGGATCAAATATTTTATAATGCGGATCTGCCAATGCTCTCAGCATTATTCCAGCATCTTTTTTTCGGATGGAATCATGGAAATATGGGATCGGGTGGGAACTGGAGTAATGAATTCCAGACTTGATTAGACGGATCGGACATGGGTGTATACCCAAGACTCCGCTATCTAAGGAAAATCCTCATGTCCTAGTTAAGTGTCATACTCATGTTCTGGTTAAAAGTCGGTGTAACATAATCAGGGAGCGGGATACTCCTGCGCATACCAAATGGAGTACCAAACGAAACCTTTTGACAACCTATCTCTGAGAGACCTAAAGTGGTTACATTTTGGATCCCAAATAAATGGGTACATCTCCACATAAATAATAAAAGAAAACAGAAATCTCAAAAATGTGCAAGTATCTCAAACGATCTCAAACCAGAAAGCGAAGCATTCGTCAGCATTAAAGGACTATAAGGACTAAGAAGCACAAGGGAGATCTATTTCCATCTTCCCAAAAAGCGATTTATGTAGCGAGAGAAATAGAGCTACTTCCCCCAAATTTAAAATTGCAGATAAAAGATGGTGAATCACAAATTTGAGACTTGTAGTTAAAAAATAAAAGGGATCGGGATCAATAGGGGAAAAACAGGCTCACTGCTTACCTTTCTCCTTTCACAGCAAGAACGCCAGCCATAAGATCACTATGCCCAGATATAAATTTAGTAGCAGAATGCATCACAATATCTGTCCACCATTCATGAAGTAGGAAAGAGCAAGAGCAAAAGCTGAATGAGTAACTGAAGAATATAGAATGAAAATTAACAAAAGCTACTGGTAAAAAATGGCTACCTGCACCAAGTTCTAGTGGACGCGATAAAACTGGAGACATAATACTGTTGTCCACTAATACAAGAGCACCATGTGCATGAGCCATCTCTGAAATTTTCTGAAGTAGCAATTAAACAAATTCGGATATTAGCTATCACAATCAAGGTGCCCAGAAAGAGGCAAAGAGCTAATAATTTTCTTTTTAAAAGAACTAAATCCTATGTTCAACCATTAATCATTTATTAAATCTACGGAATATTACTTAGGAACCAACAGAAGAGCAACGAAGAAAGCATGAAGTTAGGGTAGAATTGGGTCATGTAGCTAACGCGTAAATCTCCTTATGACTCTAAAATTTGGTAAACACTCAACTATGCTTTACTTTTTTTCAAGCAGTAAGAGATATTCGTCGGCCATTAGAATTATACGAAGGGTGCCCGTGACCCACTAGTAGACAATTTGATAGGCTCTAATTCCTTTCTTCTTTATCATTTTCAAAGTTTCGTGTAGGCTAATTCATGCTCGAGGTCTGATACACAGTATGAAGCACATATTATCAATAAAAGAAACAAATTATCACTGACGAGTGCCAAGTACAATAAAACATGTACGGTAGCTCCCATGCATCTAAATAGAGTTGAATGATGCTCAAAGAAGCATCTTATCAATTACTAGCAATACTAGGAAGTCACAACTGATGTTCTGTACAGCGTGTGACTTACACGAATATCACAGATCATTTGTCGAGGATTGGTGGGACTCTCTAGCCAAACAAGCTTTGTCCAAGGACCAATAGCAGCTGCAACTTCATCTAAGTCAGTAGCGTCAACACGTCTACATATTTGCCGACAATTGGATCAGTCAGATCAAATCAAGCCATAGTTGATACATGACTAACATGAGACTTGAGAGGAATGCAAAAATACTAACTTCACAACAACTCCTGTCTTTGGGAGAACTCGTGACAATAATCGATCAGATCCGCCATAGATATCATCTCCAGCAACAATTTCTTGGCCTAGAACACAAAAGATGAAGCTCAGAATGTGACCGCATTACAACTACAAATAGAATTCAAACTATTATCCAAGACAAAATAGTAACTGGAGAACATGTATTTTCACAATAACCGCTAGATTCTACATACACAATTAGGTTCGTAAAAGCGTCGAAAATTGTCTAGTTAACTTAAGTCACTAACACAGTATAATGACCGAACGTTTATTTAAGATCGTATTTTCTTTTCTTTTTAACTATATGTATCACCTACTTGCACTTCAATATAGTTCAGTAAGTTCATTAGTAAACTTGCATCATATGTTAATGACGGAAAAGAATACCAGTGCCAACCAGATGAGCAACAGCAGCAAGCGCCGCCATTCCACTAGTAAAGCATAATGCTCGGTCAGCCTTATCCAGTTGTGCCAGGAGCCTGCAACATAGTGAGTCTAATTGTCTGTAATAGCTTTCGGTAATAATAAAGATTGCATCTTGTACAAAAAACAGAGACGATACGGAATAATAAAAATGCTAGAAAAATTACAATAAGTAAATGAGTTACCTTTCCAGAACATCACGTGTAGGATTACCGCTCCTTGTATAATCATATGGACCCATTTCTAGTGCTGATGGCTAGTAATGAGTTATTGAAGTTGACAAATACAAAATAGAAAAAAGTTAGAGAAGGATGAGGATCCAAGAGCAAAAGAGATGCCGAACAAGGACTCATAGCAATACATGAGGAACCGAACATGAGTCGAAAAAATAAAAGATGGTTGATTTCAAGTGCCAACTGCCAACAGTGTAAAAAAAACATTGCATATGAAATTCCCAAAACCAAAAGAAAGGTCTATTATGAGAGGCTCATAGCAATACAAAGACACCCATTGCTAACTCAAAAAATGGTATCCTTGATTCACAAACTGGCATCAAAACTTGACTGAAGTAATGGTAAGACAGTGTGAACCAAAGATATTCAGAACCGTAATTTATATAATAAGCGAAAAAGGGCTGTTATGTTAGGGTAAGCAAGAGGAACGAAAAAGTTATTCTGAAAGCCTACCAGCTTACATAATACTGTAAATAATATAGATGTAATACCAATTCTCAAAGCTTACCTGCTTAAATGTAGCTGTCTGATAAAGAGGTGTACTCATTGCACCAAAAGGATCAATGTTGCTTTCAAAATTCATCAACAATGTCGAAACACTTGGCTCCGTATTCTCCAATTCTAAATCATTTCCAAAAAATTCCCAAGTAAATACTAAATCATACATTTAGCACAAGAAGCACAAACCTTCATACACAAAACAAATGGAACTCATAAACACAAAAGGATCAATAACCCAGTGAGAATTTCAGCTAGGCAGCGTCGAGGGAAGTCTAAATTTACACAGAAAACCCATACAATATACTTCCTCCGTTCCAATCCTTTGTTTACCTTATTACCTCTGATTAAAATACCTCTCACAGCTAATAAAAAAAGGTAAACAAATGATTGAGGCGGAGAATGATATAAACTTTGACTAAAAAAACACACCATTAAAACAATCAGCAACAGTGTCCACCAATGCAGCAGCTTTCACATCCATCCCTTTACCTTTCTCACCTAAACAATTCACCTCAACTGCCCTTTTCTTATCAGCAAGAATTGGGGAATTAAAGCATACTCTAGTGGGATAAATCCCAGATGAAAAACCCTGAAACAAAAAAAACAGTAACATATGAAAACTACTGAAATGGCACAAATTCTTGGTTAAGACCGCGCTTAGCTACGACGGCACTCACAAACGATTTAAATAAGGTAACAATAATAGGAGGTTGTGAGCGGTTAAGACGGTTTTAAGCAAGACCTACTGATTGAATGGAGGGACCATATAATGATTCAAAATGATCACTGATAAATAGATTAATCAAACAATTAAGGGAAAGCTTACATGGGAGGTAAAGTCAGAAGAGAGAGAAGGAAAGGAAGGTTTGAGAGAAAGAGAAGCTGCCATTTTCATTAGGGTTTATGGTACAATTGATGATTGTGATATTAATCAAAGATCACAACTTTATTACTTTGAAAAGAAAAAAAAAAAGATGAAAACTTTGATGGGTAAATGTATAAGCATAAAGCATGTATGTGGAGGATAACAGATTCTGAAATTTAGTTGAGAAAGATTCTGCAGATTTTCTGCGAATTAACAGCGCCTTGAGTCCTTGACTGATAAGTGGTAGTATGACACAGGAATTTAATACACTAGTGCCATGTATTAGGACTATATAAGCTTTATGGTTCATCCTCTTTTTCTTTTGTAAGTCTCCCTTAAGACGGACCATTTTCGTGTGAAATTATAAGACGAGATTTTGAGACCAATTTACAGTAATATGTGGTCACTTTTGGAGAAGAAGTCACCATTAGCTGTAAAAACACTAGCTTGCCCATTATGATCACGTTGACCATTAAATGATCTTAACACCCGTCTAAAACAAGAACGAGAATTTGCGTTATTTTTACAGCATTTGATACTACAATCAAGTTTTTAGCTAAGTCATAATAACAAGATTATCTATACTCTGTGTTTGTCCCATAAAGGCCAGTAATGATCCACCTGAATAATCAAAAGGGCCGTATGAAAGAACATGCATCTTCACTGTTGCTATCAACAAAAATATAAGAAACGCTACAATGGCTACAAATGAAGCCGACTCTGGAAACGACTCAAGTACGCAACAATCGCCTACTTCATGTTCTATTATTCATTTAATAATAATATGTCCTAACAGAATCACTGGATGTTAAAGTTCATTACAACATTCTCGCAAAAACTAACTTGAACTTCAAAGTCGATCTTAGTTCTTAAATATGGAACATACTATGTACATTACTGACTCAGGCCAGCAGGAAATGTTAGCCTTGTGCGAGCCTATTCCACACTACAAGCAAAACAGGTTACTACAAGTCTACAACAGACATGTTAACTAAGCTAGCTTCAGAGACGCGTCATTTCTTCCATACAGGTAGCTTGTAAATTACCCCTGGCGTTACCTGCAGCCAACATCAACTTTTATTCATTAGTCGAATTGCTAACCAAAATTAAAGAAGAGGGGGAAGATAGTGAAATCACAGCTGTACTATCAAACACAAACTTTCTAATTCACTCATTTGGAGGAATGTATTTGAATATTTGATGACAAAACATCACAATGTGCTAAACATTCAGAATTGCAACAAATAATCTGAAGCTTAAAAAGACGCAATATTAGAGAAAAGAGAGGTGAAAATTGAAACAGAAAGATCAAATGAAATGGAATGCTGACCTTCGTTTTGACCTTGTACTTCTAGTTGTGACAGATGCTGAGCTAACACCATTTTGATCTTTCCGTCTCAGTTTACTGGCTCTGGATTTTGACTTATCTGGATAAAACAAGGAAGTGTTAGCCTTGCAAGAAGCGGTATGGTGATAGGACTCATAAGATTGTAATACAAATTACCAGCTCTTGGGATAATTGCTGGTGACTGGACTTCATCACCACTAGCTCCCTCCTGTGTCACTTCACTTGATAAAGTCGAAGGATCCTCCGTCTCATCACCACTAGCTCGCTCCCGTGTTCCTTCACTTGATAAAGTGGAACCATCCTCCATCTCATCACCTTTTGATTCAGTAACATCTTTCACACAAGATTCTTGAGTAGAAAGATCGCTCGACTCGCCATCTATTTCGTCTAAAAGAGAAGACATGTCAGAAAATTTTCCAAATTACTAACACTATGAGCAGTAAGTATAGGACATTAAGTGTGTGATTCACAGACAGAAACTTAAAGGACAGGGATCCATCTTCCGTTACAGTGTGTACTCAGTACTGAGGCAAGCTGGAAAGTAACTAGGGATAATATTGCAACAAATATGGTTCCAATACCCTTGAATCCTATGCTCGTCAAATTAGTACTTTAGTGAAACTGATATTTGAGCATGGACAAGGAAATGACAAATTTCATTATAATTTCAGCACTGCCATGTACATATATAATCGTAGAGTACCAGGCACATGCCATTGACAAAAACAACATAGCATGGATATACAAAAAGCACATCCATCTTTGGGATCTAACAAAGGCTTATTTTGATCACAATTCACAATATTATGAAAAGAGGAGCTGAAATTACAGAAAGGGATGTGGAAAAAGGCAGTGTAATGCAACGATTAGAGCTTCCCAGGGTATACAAAGAATACCTTCGTTTATTGAATCATCTGTTTTTTCTTTCTTAACCTTGTCAGCAACCAGAAACCCTTCTAAACTGCCCATTTTGTTTCTGTGAGCTTGTGCATTTCTTGCGGTGACTTCCTGCTCCTTTTTCTCCAAGTGAAACTTATTGAGTTTTTCCTCAAATTCTTCAATGGATGATTTCAGATCTGGCTTTGCAAACTTCTTAGCCTGATTTAGTCCATTTAATGGCATATGCATCAGGAATACAGAAAATAGTTGAATGAAAAAACCCAGCACACAAGCATTTGAAACACTAGCGGTACCTTGTTTATTATATTTCTGAAATGGTCCATCACAGAATCCTCACATAAGGCATGTTCATACGCTTTAAATGACTCTATAAGCTTTTTCATTCCTTTATCAGTGAAGGCCAACTGAGAGAGGCAATATGCGAGACATTCCCACTGACTGCAATCTGCAGCAAAAGTGTTTCATCATGAAAACCATGGCAAGTGGTACAGGAGAACTGTGATTATAAGTAATCTCAAACCAGACAGACATAAAGTTAATGATAAAGTACATAGTGAACTACTGAACCGTTCAAAGATAATTGTGACTGTTAAAGTGTTGCTTTAAAGTGACGAAAAGATTAAGTGCAACATATCAGAATCTATTTCATACAGAATGCAAGACAAAGAGACCAGAATTTATGGATATATACCAGTGACCCCATTGAACCGGTTGCAAAGCTTTTCAACCAAGCCTTCCATTTGCTTATCCTAGCAAAGATTGGAAAGAGAGCAACAAATATATGTGAATATCGACACATATATACTGATTCACAAGATGCAGTCCAAAAAAATATAATAGCCAAATTAAAGGGAAAGGTTGTACCTTCTTAATGGAACCAATCAAGAATTGCATAATGTTGCAGAATGAGTCCTTGCCTAAGTTCTGACTGGAAAGCTTGCCAAGAATATCAGGAAGTAGATTATATATAGGATTTGATCCTGAAAAAATGGCAAAAACCATCTTTTTAGTTCAAGTAATACCTTTTCCTAATCAGCTGTTACATAAACCCAAGGAATTGCTTGATTTTATCAACATGAATCATAAATTACCCTTTTTAGATAACTCAATAAAGAAGAGTTTTGCTAGGTTTGCGATTCTTTCATCTTCATCCTCTATTCTCGCAGCCATTTCGTTTATGTGACCCTTGACCTGTTTCATAAATGACCCATCAGAGTATCAGATACTTGTGTTAGCCTTTGAGATATGAATACAAACCAAGTAGTTGATTGTTTATAGTCCATACCTTCATCATGTCATTCAATATCAGATGAGAAAGCACCAAAACAGCATTTTTTCTCACGGATGCTGAAGGATCATGCAATCTAGCATACATGTTCTCTGTCCATGGTTCCACCAAATTGGGAAAGCGAACTGCCAGATCTCCAAGAGCAATTGTGCAATTTGATCGAACAGTTTCTGATGATGCACTCTCCACAACTGTAAAGAGTAGCTGGAGATTGGCTTCACTGTTTACGCCGAACAAGTCAAAGTTTCAGTGAAGTTGTCTATTGCATAGTAAACAAAGGACGACAGAAAGCATATGCACAATGCACTCATGCACCTCGTTCTTACCAAAAAGCCGCATCAACAATCATAAAACGACATAAAGCAAGCATAGCTGCTGCCTGTAGTTCCGGATTCTACAAAAACGAGAAACTAGAAACATCAGCAAGAAGATTTCGAATTGGTATAAAGCTACACTACCCTCTTTATTAAAGGGAAACGAGATAATAATGCCGTTTACCAATGACACAATTTTAATGTAACAAAAAACCTTGACCATGGAGACGTAACATTCTGCCAACCTATTGCTTAAACAAAAGAACATCACTTGCAAATATTGTTGTCCACTCTTTCCCTTACTTTATCATGGTCTTCAATTCATTGAAAATTGTAGCAGCAACTACATAATAGAAACTACAGAGAAATCAGACTTGCCTTTTGCATCAAATTAAAGTTTCTACAAATCTTTGAGAGAAAAGGTGCACAATATCCAAGCAAGTTCTTTTCGTGTGAACCAGCAGATAATATCTCCTTCTCTGCCCTGTCTGCTAGTGAATCAAGTATTGCATCTTCTGAGGCAGCAACACCTAGTTCAGCATTTATACCACCATCCTGTAAATTAGCATTGGTCAACTGTCAATTAGCAATGATCAGCAGAAGACTTGAAGAAATAGAAGTACATATTACTCAACAATTTTATTCATAAAACACATTCTAAGGCACCAAGTATCTTACAAATCCACAATGTCTAAACCTCACCTTTTCTGCATTAAGTGTTGAACCAGTACCATCAACAATGGTAGAGTCAGATTCTTGTCTATCCTTCTTTGCCTTCTGCTTCTGAATCTTTCTAACACAAGATTCAATATATACTAACTGATGCATGGCAACATGGCTTATAAGGAAGAGATATCTCCCTAGTTTTCCAACTTGAACAGTAGTGGGACCATGACCAGTTCCATCCTCTGTTTCCTGTTCCAAATCACCAGAATCACCACGATGGAATACAGAACTTTGGTATTTCTTTACTATCCTGGCAGCGAAACTTTCCGGGGCTGGATGAAGAGTATAGATAGCACCGACTGCTTTATCCGCAGCAGTATACCAGATGTTATCCGGCAACCAAGAACCAGCAATTAGACTCTCTAGCGTACTGAAAATACGGCTCCCATTGCTAGCTAGAAGCTTTTTCCTATCTTCTTCAGATAACCTCTGAAGAGCAACACATGCTGTCCTTGCCAGAAGAGGGTCTACTTTTGCCCATCGGCCAAACCCAATATCAATTATGTCCTGTAGATGAGAGCTCAGAATTCCACTTGATGACTTTGCCGCCATACAAATAACAGCTAAGGCGCCACGGCACTGCTCTGCTGTTGTTTTTGGGACATTAAAGCAAAAAAAGTCCCACAAAGCTGAAATCTGAAAGTATACATGTACATGGGATTTTGATTAGAATTCGAGCATTGTGATCAGCCCCGTAATTGTGAGCATGATGGTAAGGTTCTAATTTAACATCATTTTGTGTAACATATTATTCAAAGATAACCAGATCAAGTACCATTCCAGAAGATATATCCCCTTTGAACACTAAGGCAGCAATTACAGATTCCAGGGCTGCAAGATCTCCGATGTTTGAATCTATGGCAAGAGTCAACAGATTTTTAGCAGTTTCCAGTGAGTTTCTGGTAACGTATATTGTAATGAAAGCATTCTCTACAGCTTCATAGATGGACTTATCCTGAGAAAATACCTGAAAAGCAGAAAAATAACAATTGGATTGCTTAAACTATGAGCTAAGACATGTTGTACTACTATGTCATATAGTAGAAAAACGTACTAGCGGCAGCATTTTACGTAGGCAGGATTCTGATCCATCAATCTGAAACTGTCTGCACCTCATAAGTAACAGTATCGTGTTTTCCACATCTGCAGCTGAAGACGAAGCCATTAGTTGAACCAGAGTCGGCATGGTAGCTGATATGCACTTGGAAAAGGTCAAGCCAGCTTCAAGAGAAGCAACTAGAGCCCTGGTTTGCTCCAAATTGCCAACATCTGGAACAGAATCATCCTTATCTTTCTCAACCTGAGACAAGTAGCTATCAGTTAAGCTATTAGGCTGGTCTTCAGCCCTGACTTCAGAAATTGCTTGATCAATTTCCCCATCCCCATCAGAGGTTTGATTCCCAGAATTTATGTGATCAATTTCCCCGTCTACATTAGAAGTGCCATTCTCAGGGTTTAAATGATCAACTTCCCCATTTTCTGCTTGTACTTCTGGCTGAAAAGAACTCAACTTCTTCTTGTATTGGTCCAGTGTTGCTTCAAAAGATGCTACCCGTAGTTGAGGCCCAAAAGGATTATGCTGCAACATTACAATAAGCAGATTTAAAGCAGCTTTTCTGACAATAGTAGCCTTGTCTTCCAACCTCCCAGCAGCAACTGCTGCCAATTCATTCCACAGACCAATTGAAACTAAATGCTCTTCACACAGCTCAGACCACACCTGAAGCACCTTACTTCTAGTATAAGCAGACACGTCACGACAACGCTCCATCAATATTTCCAGCATAGCCTGCTTTGTTCTCAACCGAGAAGACTTTGAACTCACATCAACATCTTCATCTTTAAATGCCTTACAAACCAATTTCCCTAGCACCGCCACAAGTGAGTTCCTAATCTTGTAAGATTCCCCGCCAAAGTGCGGGACTAGAACACCAATATTGGTTGATACTAACTTAGGCAACCTCTCAGAGAGCTCGACTAGAAAGCGTCCTATGTTTTCAGCACCTGCAGTGTCCTTGGTGTAGTCCTTTGGATTCGTTCTTCCGATCTCTCTTATAAGCGATATTGCCAAGCTACCATCAGCAAATTTCTTCTCAGCCCCAGCAACTGCATCAGCCATCGAAGTGACAACAAAATCATACTTGTGGAGCATATGCATGATTGAAGCAGATGATTGTGCTAAGTAGTGATACTTGGTAGCACAAGTCCCAATAATGCGACATAAAGCATCCTTTGCATCAGAATCTTTCAATACTGCGGCATTCTCAAACAACAGAAATGCATTCCTAAACATGAGAAATTAGATAGTGTCATAGAGATTACTAAGATAGAACTGCAAAGTGAAATCATTTATTGTCATCAATAACTCACTTGGTAAGGAAAGACAAGTAACTCTCATCCGGATCTGAGGATCCAAATAGCAATGACAGGTTGATCTCTAGTGAATTCGCAATCAAATTCAGGATCCGACCTCTTTGCCCTTCCCAATTCCATGCATTTACCGTTATTTTCTTGCGACTGTTAGCTGTCGTCTAAGTCACACGAGAAAATTGAAATCATTCATCATGAAATGTAAAGGCCGCATTACCTTGACCATAAACTACAAAATACATATTCCTAGACTCAAGGGCATAGTAATCTATTCTAACATAGTAGGCACATTTCCCAAGTAATTGCTTCCAGATAATTTCCTAAGCTCTAACCACAGGCCAAATGACTCCTTGAGGTCCAATTCAGCAGACCAACTACCATGAATCCAGTTGTAATTTCTAAAACTGACCATAACCTACATGTTAACCAGGAACCGTAATTCTTGTACAATAAAAAAAGTTACAAAAAAAAAAACTCACAGTTCAAGAACTTGATTCCAGCATACAAAATTAAAAACACAAATCATCGCATACTGCCAAAAGCATCGATGTACATAACAAAAGTCACCACAACTTGAAATTACACTCATTTAAAGCTTCAAAGTTTGTATTATCAAAATGAATCATAGCACAGTCAAGATGGTACAAAATATGAGACACTCAGTTGGTCAAATTTATACTCTAATAATTCATGTGTTTGGTTCCTCTATTGCAACTTGTGACCAACTAAAACAAACTCTGAATTTCCTTAAAATAGGAAAATAAAATTCTATGTAGACCATTAAAAAAAAGCCACAACTTTTGCAGCATAGCTAGGACTACAACTCAACTTCAACATGAATAAGGTAGATTTGTAAAGAATCTAACCAAAGGAACATAATACACTAACTATATGATAACAAGACTAAGTTCCGAAATGATTTGGGTTTGCCAACATGGGTCGTACTCGTGTTATCAACCATCAATGTAGAGAATCTGATAGACAACTGAATATGTATGAGATAGTAATTACAGACATTTAAAGCTCATATTTTGCATCACTAAAATTAATCAGGCTCGATTTTGATGTAAAAAGACTCTTAAATGAAACTAATCAGCATTTCCCAAGTTAAATAAGCATCTAGAACTTCAAATCTTAACAAACATCGAAAAAGGGGCTTACTTTAGCTGCATTGCTAGAACTACTACCGGATTCCTCCGTGAGCACGACATGAATGAGGAAAAAGGTGTAGATTTTAAAAGCATTACGATGCGATGCCACCCGTTCAAGCACCGCCGAATTATGATTACCGTCACCATCATCATCATCATGAGGAGAATGCGAAGTACGAGAGAGCGAATCAACATTCGGAAGAAGAACACTGAAATTTGATCGAAGACTTTCGACGAGATTAAACTTACAGGCCGGCGTAAGAGAAGAAAAACACTTGACTAAAGAATAAACTCGATCGAAAACCTCTTGTTCTTCGATGCAGAACAATTCCTTATCGGACAAATCGAACGACACGCCTGAAAATTAATCGAATTGACGGGAATTGAGTTGAGAAATGCGAAATTAGGGTTTCGAAATTGGGGATTTGGGGGGGAGAAGGACGGAGAGCTATTACCTTTAACGAATTCTTCGAGATCGGAAGGGCGGAGGGAGGAGACGGCGGTAGGGTGCAGAACGGTGAGACGGTTATCGGTGTCGTTATCGTTATCGATATTTTGTTCGAGCGAGGAGAAGGTCGGAGGGAAGACGAACTGTGGTGCCATTTTTGCAGTGTGTTGTTGAGAGAGAGAGAGAGAGATGATTCAAAGTGTGGAAGTTCAATTGATTTGTGTGAATTTGAAATTTGAGGAGTGTGAATGTGTGATTAGGCGGGAATTTAACGGATCCTTTCTCTCCGAGGCTTTTCGGAGGATCCGTAATCGGGATCGATATCTTCCGATTGTAGGAATGGTAATGAAACGGGTTTATAATGGATGAATGTTTGTCTATGTTCGTTCAGTATTTTGTATGGTTTTTTTTGTGACTCAATGGAACACACA
>JAYMSF010000110.1:0-21290 GCA_036897335.1 Silene vulgaris | reverse complement strand
CAGCTAACAATACATTTGGGTTTTATAATTGGATTTTGGTATCGCTTCACTTACATGCAATCATACTGGGTTTGAAGATCATTTTCCGTTTTAAAATTTTACATGTCAGTAACCTGATATTCCAATCTTAATTGTTCACATTCATTATTATCAATTATATTTCCTCCTTCAGGGTAATTTGTACACAAAATCGTACTAACAAGGAAGCATCATACAGATTAGGAACTACCATAATCAAACTCTTTTACCTCTTTTGGAAATGAATACTTCAAGTCTCAAATATCCTCAATTCTTCACAGTCATTCTTCCTGATCGCGGCTTTACGGATGTGGTACCCACCTTCCCCTTTTGTTTCAAAATTGTCATTTGATATAACATATTGCAAATGCTTTACAATACTTGCTGTATGTTAGGCGTTATGACCAACATAAATCTATTGTTTACAAAAATTTACCGTACACTTAAAGAATGACAAAATGCATCAGTAATTATAACCATGTCGTAGTATGAAGTATACCATTGCAATTCACGACCATTACTGTGACTGTGACAGATGCTGCAATTTTATAGCAATGTTCACTACATTCGAGTAAGTTATTATGCTTCTGCTACGATTGTTGCATCTCTTTTAAAGCTGCAGTGTGTTCTGCTGATAATTCCACTCTTTCCCTTCTGTCCATAGACAAACAATATAATCCAAGGGTCCATACATGATTACATACAAATCAGAAAGAACCACCAAAGTAACAGTTTTTTAATAGTTTCCTCTTTCTTACATTTTTTAGGAGCATAACCTTTTTACAGATATGTTTTCTTTGTTTATAAGAAAGAATAATTACGCACCTTTCTTTTTGACAGAAAATCCCAGATGCTTTCGTTGAAGTTATAAAAAAAGACATACCTAAGAAGGTGATATTGAAAACAAAGTGTGGAAAGATTTGGCCAGTAACAGTCAACAAGTTAGAAAATGGTTCCTACATACAAGAAGGATGGTCCAGCTTTGTCGTAGACAATTCATTAGGAATAGGAGAATTTGTCGTGTTCAAATACAACGGACACCACATCTTCGAAGTCATCATTTTTGGGACTACCGAATGTGAAAAGCAACAAGATTGTCGTAGTGTCAAGGAGAAAATGACAGCCAAAAGCATAGAGGCTAATAGAACGGGAAAGGTACTATGATTATTTTTGTTGTTCCATTGTCAATCTCCATACTATATTTCGCTTATACACTATGCACATATAGAAACTTCTAACTACTTCAATTATCCCACAAATGCTTTCGATGACTATGTAACCCCCGCATTCCTAAAACTTAAAGTGTTACACTTCAGTTTACGCCTACTGTTACTGACAAGCAAGCTACCTATTTCTTTTATTTTTTTCATCGCAGGTAAAGAAGTTTCATTAATGTCGCCGATCAATACTTACAAAACGGTCAACCACAAGCCAACTATCACCAGTCTCCTGAGAGAGAGAGTAGATCAGAAAATGGTTTATGAAATAAAGTTTATAGTTAGTCTAAGTTAGGCATCAGTAAACATAGCTATTGTTGTAAGGCTTATGTACTCTATAAGGATGTTTGTCTTACATCAAACTTAACATAGTTCAATCATGTAGTACGTTATATTGAATTCAAAGTAGATGTCTTCAAATCTCGCTCTTAACTAAATTATTTACCTGACATTGCGACTAAACATTACTTTCCGAACAAATAACCGCCTCGCATTACGCCATTTTGGGGCACCGCGCCCGATAGGGCGCGGTGAAACAACTAGTAGGATAGAAAATCCGAATAGTAATGAAATTAGGACATTTACCACAGAGATATCGCCCAGGGAAGTCGAACATTTTCACCAGCATTACATAGTACACGATCATGATTTCCGAGAATGTGAATTCGGCAATCTCGAAAATGTGTACGAACTCGAAAATGTGTACGAACCGGATCTTCTCACCGGGGGATTGATGGTTAAGGTCAAGTCATTTCTCTATGGGACTTTCGACAGAGGGATCATTATGCGTTTAAACATGAATGACCCTCAAAGGAAATGGCAGCAAATCATACAACCGGATCGCCCCCATAGGTGGAACCCTAAGTTAATATCATTACGTGATAAGTTATACGTCTTTGGGGGAATTCCAACATTCCTTGCCACCAAGGTCAACTATGATCTCGAGCCTTTTGGTGAAGTGTATGACCCGGAGTTTAATGAGTGGTCTACCTTAGAAGGTCTCGCTGATGGTCCGCTACTTAATGAATCTTTTGAATCAGTCTTTGTTGCTTCTCTTGGGAAAAGCGAGGGTAAGATTATGGTGTACTCTCCCATTAAGGAGGTTCCCGTGTTATACATCTATGATGTTTTTTCGGGGTTGTGGGAGACTCGTCCTTGTAGCGCATTGGATTCTATTTTAGTCGCTAATAGAAGAATATCGGGATCTGAGGTCTTTAACGAATATGATCACATGTTATATTGGCTTGATAAGAGAACTTGTTTTATTCATGCATTCAATTGGGATAAACAACAACTTTATTATGGCCCCATCATTGGTTTGGGGTGCCAGCATGATTTCAATTCTATGGTTTCCGAAACTAATTACGTTTCGTTGCATCATCTCTCCCGTGATCTCTTCTACTTATTCTGGCATACTAGCAATTGGCTGGAACAATCTGATGTCAAAACAGAATTTCACTTCACCGTCTTACGAGTCGTTAAGTATACATCTATATGTGCTTTGGATGCTTTTGTCGTTGGTTGCCTTCAGGAGACCATTAGTGGCTCGTATTGCTCGTATGACGCAGTGCACATCTAATTGGTTCGTATCTTTTCTATAGTCTACTTGTATTTTCTTGTCCGTGCATTTTGTTTGTAGGGTTGTATTTGTCTACTTTCTTTCTTGTATCCAAATTTCCATCGCAATGGAAACTAATGTCGTAATGCCTAGTTATTTTATGCACCTTTAGATGAAGATGAAGAGAGACTGAAGACTGAGACTGCTAATGGAGGAAGAATAGCGGTTTTGGAGCAAAAGGGATGTTGGAAGCTTGTTCTTAAGAACTGGGAAAGTTGCATTTTTACTTACGATGGTAGGTTGTGCCCATTTGATTGTTGGCCTGTTTTGCGTTTACATGGTCATGCCTGTCCAATTGTTTACGGTTGTCGTCCTTGTGCGTTATCTTCGCATTAGGGTTGTTTTTCCAAGTACTTGTTTAGTTTGGCCTCAAGGAATGGGTATGGTTTAGGTTCCATTTGGAAGACCTGTTCACTATGTATAATAGCTTCCACTATCAGACATGAGAAACTTGTAAGTATTTGTAAGCTGTCAATGAGAAATTTATAATTTATGGAAATTATTTCGCGTAACACCATGCATCAGTTATAGTTGGATATGCATCAGTTATAGTTGAATAGTCATCGGCAACTTTGGAAGCTCACTCTAACCTGTTGGTTATATTGACCCACCATAATTGAAATACAGCCGATATGACTTGTTTGACTCGAGTTACTCCATTGTCAGCTTTACCTAAATGGCCTTGTAGGTCTATAGTTCTATACGGTATATCCGACTGAAGCTTTGAGGGTCAAAGATTCAAACCATGGTTCTAAACTTGAAGTTTCATAACGAACTTGTTCTCTCGAAAAGCTAGTATATGCTGTCCTTAACACCGATATTTTACGCCATTCAAGATGCCTAATTATTGAAGGTTACGGTGTTTGGAGTCATGTGGGGATCACCAGCCTGTTTGTTTGTAGAGTATTAAACGTTGGCCAGAGCAACCACCAATGCAGACCGTATGCTTAAGTATGTTTGCTTCGGTCTATACATACTACGAAATAGTTTTGAACAAATTAACAATACACCATCTAAAAATTATGTGATACATACTACAAAATAGTTTTGAACAAATTAAAATAACACAAATATTACAATACTCGTCTTTATCGACTTAAATTAGAGTAAAGTACACGCCTAGAAGTCTAGAATCGATAAAATTTAGCCACTGATACCAACAAGTCGTCCACACATCAAAAGAATAACCTCGTAGTCTCCTACCAGCTACACTAAAGACACTTCACCCGGCAACTCGAAGGACCACAGCAAAAGATCAAAAGACTTCCGCCACCAAAAAACCAATAAAGGACAACAACCAACAAGATAATGGCACGATCACACTTCCTCTATCACAAATACCTCACTAACATTACCACTTTGTGTAAACATTGTCATCGAAACTTGAACACTAGTACCATTAGGACAATAGCAAACCCAACCAATCCCATAGTTCCTCGTCTCATCGACACACAAAATACTTTGCACGTGGAACTGCATCCGACAAAGAGTCTGTAGCCGCAGATAGGGCCGTTTTAAAGTTCGATTCATAAATCTTCATAGCCCCTTCGGCATTACACAGATGGCTTAAATGCATTAAGATTCCTAACCTTCCCTAGTGTCCACAAAATGCGCAAACTTATCTAACATTCTTAATCTCAATCTCATCTTATACCAATAAAGAAAGTGTGGCAACCTGATATTTGTTGTTAAGCTATAAATTAGCCAATATCGCCTCAAACTATGGTCGTGAGTCGTGACCGCTGCACTTAACCTTAACAATAACTCGGACAATATGTGGCATCACGGCCTAAATTTATACCATGACTTTAACAGAAACCGCAATAGTGTACGTCGTACAATAATCTAGGATGAGATGAACCTAAAATAATGTGATTTCGCGACTTGTTCTCGTTAGGTCATTGTAGACATATCAACATGTATTGCCCGCAAGGGTGGAGTCTAGTGGTTAAAACTAGGGTGAATTTACCATGAGACCCAGGTTCAAGCCTCTCTGAGAGCAAATCTTATGGAACATTCTTGGCCTAGATCCACGCCTAATAGACTTAGCCTGTCATTCTCAGGTGGCTTACCTGGTTTACAAGGTTTGCATGCTATCTCGTATACCCGTGGGTTTACCCGATGCGCACCTAAAGTAGCGACTGCGGGTTCCCTCGTCATCATCCAAAAAAAAAATGTATCAGTTACATCGAGACTCGAGTGGATAATGGGTATACCAAAAAGTGGTTGTTTAAACCGTCGGGAATTTAAGTGTTAATTAGATTTTACTCTTTTTTGAAATTCACATTTTTAAATTACTCCATTTTAAAAAAATTTGCTAAAATTTCTCCCTCAAGTTACATTCTTTCTTAAAATTGCTTCAAAACTCCAATTTAAGTGAATTATTTCGTTTGTTTTCTGAAATTATTGCATTTTTGACTTAGCTAGTTTATACTTTGCAAAATATAACTATGTAGTCAAATGGAAAGAAATTTCAAAAACAGTAGATGAAGCAATTTTAGGAAGAAAAAAATGCAACTTGAAGAGAGTATTTTTAGCAACAAAAAAAAATCAAAATTAAAATTAGTAATTTTAAAAATAGAGTAAAATCTAATTAACAATTAAGTGAAGATGTAAACAAAGGCGAACAAATTATAAAACCCGTCGATACTAAGGTGATGAAACGAAATTAGTGAAACATATTACCAATAATGTATATTCGCTAAACCATCACTGCACAATGATGTTCGTTATTAACTACGGAGTAATATGTAAAGATTAAGCAAAAAAATATGATGTATCCAGCAAAAAATTCACCAAAAATTAATTAAAAACATATTTAAAAAAAATACTAAGGGCAAAAAGGCCTTCCATCCTCATTCTTGTGACTTTGTATAGTAAAATGCCTTAACCTCCCTTCTTGTTTCTTCATATACCCTTCACACAAAAACTCCTTAGAGAACTTGTCCTCTACATCTCTATTAACATCATGAACAAACACATCCGTCTCGCCATCCTCCCTATTCCGAGCAATCATCCCAGCTGTATAAATCGCGGTCATCCTACCCGGGGCCTCATCATAGTACCCTGTTGGTGCATCCACCATGATCAAATCCCACTTAGTTTCATACACAATTTCGGGTAAACCCTTTAAGGCAAGTGAACACATAGAATGTCTTGGATCGCTGATTAATGTGCATTCCGGCCCTTTGCCTACTTCCATCAAATTACTAGCTTGATTAACCTTGCTGTCGTAAGTTACGTGGTAAGATTCCAACATTGGAAACCGATGTTTGATTTGCTTAATCCATGCTTCGTCTTCTTCTAGGAAAATGGTACGTCCACCATAGTTTAACGCGGTCCACATTAGGCTATCATGGCCTAAGCCGAAGACTAAGAAGTTACAGGGGGACTTCTTTTGTAGGACTTTAGAGGAGACTGATATTTCCTTGCTTGTTTGTTGCGGGGTGATGCTTGAGGTTGAGTAATGTATAAGAGCTTGAGAAAGGGAAGGCGGGATTTTGGTGCATGTCGATGCACAAGCGTCTTCCCTAGAGTCTTTCTTGTTAGTGCTATGGGAAGTGTTCGGGGAAGAAGGGGTTGAATCGGAGTTTGAGTAGTTTGTTCTTAAGACGAGAAGGAGGACGAAAGCAACAGTGACTCCAGTAAAAATGAGCTTAATATTGAGAGGATATTGAGGTTTTGGCCTACTCATGGTTAGATCAAATAAGTTGAAGAAGAGTCAAGAGATTACTGATTTCGAGAGATTTAATATTTTGAGAAGTGACGACGGAGGAGTATATATGATCATCTTGAGAAAAGTATTAAGGAGGTGGAACAAATATTGGTACTATGACGAAGACAATACAGCAAACTTTGATTTACTATGAAGCAAGAAGGTTGAAGTTTGGTAGATTTGCAGGTTTGGTGAGATTTCTTAATTAACATCTTTTATTGTGATTAAACATTGGATTAATTATCATTCAGAAGCTTAGGAAAGCAATTAAATTATAAATCAGCTGTATTTCATGCAGTAGTAACTTGGAAGGAAACTTTGCTTTCAGTTAGTCACGAGTCACTTCAATTATTGGTGAAATTCATTCACTATCATTACCTCCATGTACTATAAAAAGTACCCCGGTAAGAAAAAAAGACGACCAGCTACTTATCGGAAGTCGATTCCTTGACGATACATAGGGTCACATAGGGTCGACAGCAACAATCAAAAGAAAACTGCAGCTGAAAACCAAATTTACAGAATACACTTACATTAGATCTTCTTGACAGTCGGATGAGAAAAGTTTGAACTATACAATGGCAATGTTAGGGGGCCATTTTCACCAAAAACATCGTTACAAGTTACCACCCAGGCTTTCTGCAATTACTGGAGACTGAAATAATGTCAAAAAGAGGGAGCAACGGTGTTATAATATCGGTGTCAACATGAGAACCATTTATTCTAGGAATAGATATCGGACTCTGACATATATAACAAAAGGTTAACTTCTTATAGTAGTGTATATGATGATGACTGACGATAATCCCACAAAAGAAATGATGCTACTGTACTTTCTTCAACTTCCGTGCTTTCTCAATTTGCTAGTGTATCACGGCTTCACCATTATGGCCATTTTCTCCTACTGGAATTACTTTTCCTCAAAGTCTACGTCTATAAATTCAGGCTGAGACTTAGAGCGAGTAGAGTTCTTGTTGCCTTCTGAAAAACCGCCCCCTTGTGGCTGCCACACAATATTGCCACAACCAGTACACTGTATCATACTGTTCTTGTTACCGATAAAATTTCTCTTGCATGATGGGCAAGCACCCTGTGGAAGAAATTGGTTAAGAGCAGTAGAGTGCAAAACAGAGAAATAGAAAAGTAAGCAGAAAGGGACCAATACGATAAATTTCGTTCAGCTCTACTAATCTCTACTTTTACTAATTCAAAATCCAGATAATAACACCACTTATTAACGAGTAGACGGAACAAATTCAAGAAGGAAAAATAAAAGAAACAAAGAAGGGTATTCGAGCAATGTGAAAGGCCACCAAAGCCTGCGTTGACAAATTCTAACAATGACTCCTGGAGTAACAGAGATTAGAACAGTGATCTACTGCTACTTGTAAGCATTGTATGATACCACTTTATCTCTCTTGTTTCCTTATAAACCGTTAGTCTCCAAACACAACTCTGTTTCAGAAGAAAAAGTAACCCCTAACACCACGAGAATTAAAGTTACCACAACACTACTAATTACCCCTAACCCTAACTTGATGTTGATGTTGATACAAATTACAAATCATGGAAGGTATGAGTTGAAAATTGAAACTTACAAGCCAATCATATACGGAGTATTATTTTAGTGCAAGGAAGTCAATAAATAGACAATTTTGTACTAGAAAGGTACGAAATCCTTACCCTGGAAGAAATCAGATTTTTAAACGAAGAATAGTTTGAGAAGAAGGAAGTAATAACATATATATGTACTCGACTTAAGAATAAGCCATTTGGCTTAGAACGTAATTGCATAGCAAATAAAGGACTACCAAAATTTAAGTAATGAGGTGCTGACAAGTAGCTATCAAGCCTCACAAATGCTATATATCCATCGCCTAACTGCTAATAAAATGCCATGCTCACAGGTCAGGGCATCTTATTCTGTTTGGTATGCAACTCTAAAGGAAAGTAATTTGCAAACTAAAAGAAGCTTATTCGGTCACGAAATCAGTGAAGAAAAATGACCATGTTCTGGAAAAATAGAAAGGCGAGGAATATTATTAAAGAAACTTTTGTCACCACCTCAATAATGCGTTAGTCCCAAAACAAGAAAAATTACAAAAAAATTAGAAAAGGAGACTAGGAGAGTAAATGAAGTGGGGTAAGAAATTGAAAGAGAGAGAAGTATGAGAAACACCTTAGGAAAAGTGTATTTCCTCTCATCTATCTAAATGAGTTGGTTCGAATGTGACAGTAGAACCAAATAAGAGTTCAAACCTACTGTACTGGAACGTCTAAACCACTCTTCTCTGTTTCTACTAAAATACGGAGTAAAAAAATAAGCGTAGAAGAACAAAACTTACCAGCTGCATAGCTTTGCATTGCCGTCTCAATCCCAACCCCTGACCCTTAATTTTAAAAAGCCTCTAGGCACTAGGCAGGCAGACCAGGTGTGTCATGTGAGAATGCCTTCGAAACCCCAAGGTGGCACAAACAACGTGGATAACGGAAGTGTTGAAGCCCCCAAGGCGCAAATAAATCCTTTTTTTTTTTTTCTTATTTGCCTTTTAAACTTGTAGTTCATCTTTCTCTCATTCCTTATATATCCAGTTTTCAGTTTGCACCTCTTAAATGCTAACCTTCACTTAAACAGAAGAAGGTTTGTATTGGCACGCAATAATGCAATACCATACAAAATAATAAATCTACTACCAATATAGTAAGTGTGTTTCACGCTTTTTGAAACTAGAACTTGTAAGTGAAATGGGGCCGAAATGCAAAATGCAAATCCTTGAGAGATACGTGACCTCACTGACTGACAGAGTTCAACAAGCAGGAAACTAAGAATAGATACAGGTCATGTTATTCCCTTCCTAAGAAGTTAAACGAAACAATCACTGAACTCTATAAATTATACGATAATTAGATAGCTGAAACAGAATTGTGTTTACCTTCACAACCACTTTATTAGCGAGAGTGTTTAGAAGAAGAGGCCCAGCAATTGGTAGTACCCAAGTTGCAAGTATCAGACACCGAAACAGCCATCCAGACAATGCAAACCACAAGAAGAAGAGTGTCTGAGACATAAATGAATTTGACAGGTTAGCAAGAGTTCAGATTCGCACAAAACAATTAGTCTATGTTACAACCTTCAGATGCTTCAATCTGTTAAAGAGAATAATTGAAAATTGAGTCACTTGCTGACTAATAAAATAATGACTCACTTAAAGAGCTAGCACAAAGAACAGAGAGAAACAAAAAATTATGAACATGTTGCAATGGAAATTACACGGATCACATATGCGCCTCTGGTCTGAATTGGTTTCTAGATATCACCTGGGTATGGCAGGAAAGATGAGACAACACCACGGAACTACCGTTGACCAATCGTTTAAACAAATGTTCAAATGAACAGCTAGTCTAATGGATAGAGAGCACATGATCTCATGTTAAAAAATGATGACTGAATGGAATTTTCTTTTCTCCTTTCGTGATAATAAAAAACCAGATAACAATACAGACGGATAAGAAATGAAGAATTACAAAGATAGCTAAGTTTAGGCTAACTTGAGCTTTTCTTATTGAGTTGTCACCTAAACTAAAGGATTGGAGAAAGCAGATAGTGAATGAACATACACATATAAAGCAAAAAAACAAAAGTTACTTACAGAAGAGCCCCGTCCAACAGGAGTGTCCAAGAAATCACTGAAAAGCTTCCTATACTGCAAGAATAACAGGTCAATGAATCACGTAATCTTCGTCAAAATTAGGAGTAAATAACATCATGTAACACATAATGACAAGAGGGGTATTATTATCAGTAGCACGTAAGGGTGAACTGTTACTCGTTGGCCTTCCAGAACCCAGCAAACATGTTTTCACCCTAGATCCATACCTTACCCCTACCCTAACACACCAAGCTATATGGAAATCTAGGGTTCACACATTAATGCGTGGAAATGCAAGAAGACAATTTTAAGTGATTCGGGCCTTAACCTAGTCTGCAACCAGGTTCAACCATGAAAACATCATCTCACTGGATCAAGTTGAAGGACAGCTTGACAAACACCTCACACAAGAACACCGACCTAAGAACCCGAGTATACATCTCACTATTGCTATCGTGGATATCCCCCTCTCAAGCTCCATAGTTGAGATAACTCACAGAACACTTGTTGCTTGTTGTGGCAGCATCTCTCCCACAATTTCAACGTACATCATAGTTCCCTTCATGTAGAGAACCCAATATTCTAGAGTCTAGACTTATGTAGAGTTACACAAATATACCTGGTACATTAAAACTACTCATATATGTTATTAATCATCTCTAACATATATGTATCTGCTCCACACGTACACCTAACAGCTAACACATTCACGTATCAAAATGTAGTTCATCTCCCCTTTTCCAGCATTTATAATAATTCAATTAGGACATCTCACCACAAGTGGAACCTCATAAGTTGTGTAGTTTGATGATGTAGATGTTATCGTTGCAATCCTTCTCCATCATTACCATCTAATTCCTACTTCATCTCAAAAACATTGGTCACAACTCACACGCATATTGCTAGGTCAAAATAAAAATTTTACTTATGTTTAAAATGTTGACCTTTGGTTATTAGTTATTACCCTGCCAAAGAGTAAATTAGAAGCGATCACACGCAGGGATTAGTTATGTTTTAGTCAGGCAACTTCTTGGCTTCTCCAAGGGATTGTTTGGAAGATGCAATGCTTTAATCATGGTATCAAATTAAAATCCGAACACCAAAACACAATCGTTTTGTAAAGATTTTAAGTTAACCTGCAACTACATTCAAGGCAATATTGGCTGCATGGGTGAGATGATGCCACAACAGCCATTTGTGTGACCATGACCAAAAAATGAGATCTAATACTATGACCGACTGACCGCTAGGAAGTGATGGGTTTCCATAGAGTACAAAACTACAAATATAGTGGAAAACATAGGGGAGTAAGAAGGAACACATACATTTTACATCTACTAGTTAACATGTGACTAAGTCGAACAGTTTCCGATTGTCGCTGACTTACATGGTAAGCCCTATCGTTTGTCCTTTACTACTCACAATAAACACACCGATAAAACTATCAGTAGCACACTAGCACTCTTAGGCCTTGTTCCTTTGTACTTGATTTCAGTTCAGTTCAAATTAGTTTCGTTCATTCTCGTTCCTAATATACAGGATACATTAAATATATTCATATATATATTATGAATAACTTATCTCTAACAAATGTACCTCGGTAGTACCTCCTGCGTACGTACACCTAACCCATTCACGTATCAAATGTACTTCACCCCCCTTCCCTTTCCCCGCATTTATAGGAATTCAATTACGACATCTCACATTCTCATAATGTGAAACCTCCTAAGAGTTACGTCCTCGTAGATATTATCATTACAATCCTTACACATCATTACTACCTAATTCCCATTCCATCCATCTCAAAAAGATGCAATGCTTCAATCATATCTAAACAAGCTACTAAGACCACTGGTAGAACCTAATTAAGGCCTTGTTCATTTGTACCCAATTCCAGTTCACTTCATTTTTATCCAGTTCAGCATGTTTCTTATCAACCAATTTCGATAAGAAATCAAAATAGTAAACTAATAGCTTCACTCTTTATAATCCTGAGCTACATTAAGAGACATCATCCATCCATTGGTAGCGCCTAATTACGGCCTTGTTCCGTTCAATTTAGTTCAGTTCAATTCAGTTCAGCGCGTTCTTATCCAGTAATTTGGATAAGAAATCGAAATAGCGAACTAATTTTTTCAATCGCGAGCTACATAAACAATACATCATCCTGCAATTAATTTCACAAAAACGACGAAAACAATCAATACAAAGAGAAAGGAAAATAACACAAACCCTAGGCAAATTGCGAGAGAAATCCATCGAAAAAGCACGCCATTTCTGCGAAACCTCGAAATCACGATCAATCTCGCGAGCGCGAATAGAAACGACTTCAGCCGCTGAACCAAACTTTCGAGAAACATCATAGCGACGGTCGAACCTCTCCGCTGCTTTCTTAGCGTCGTAAACAAGCTGCTCAAAACCGTCATTAGCAGAACGCCAAACATCTCTCCACGTTTCGCCGGAGGCCACGCGTTTCTTGAAAGCGTCGAAGTCGCCGCGTTGGAACGCGACAGTGACCGCCGCCGCACGGCGCTGGGAAGTGCGCGGTGGAGAGAGGAAGGAGAGGTTGAGTTTTGTGCGGAAGAGAGGGGAGGTGGGAGAGTGTAAGGAGGTGTGTGGCCATTGGAGACTTGTTGATGGTGAAGAAGTCGCCATTGATGAGGTTTGAGAAGAAATTGGGAAGGTTTTCGACGTTTATGGATGTGCGTTAGGAAGTGTGAACTGTGTATGTGTGTGTAAACGAAATAACGAGGGAGGTTTTGAGCCACTAGTCTGGCAATTGGAATGAAGGGATCGCACTTAGCCGACTTTAGGCCTTGGGGTCGATAAGTTTAGGTTCGGATCGGAAAAATAGACTGCACCAAATTTTTCGACATAGAATTCGGGCTGAGTTCATAACTTCATATAGTTCCTTCGCTATTGCTCCTCAAGTCTTCATACTTTAAAGTTTGGTTTTATGATTAGTTCGGTCTAAACACAATTAATTTAAGGTCAGAGTAAGGAAGTGTGATGTTTTTCAAAACTAAATATTACGGAATACCAAGTATTTGGTATAAATTTAGGAACAAACTATTAGTTTTTCTTCTACTGACGTATGAACTCAATCTTAATCATTACTGTATTTAAATTTAATAATATTTTGATTATTTATCATATTTGATTTAGTGAAATTTTATTTATTTCTCGTATACGTAATAGTACAAAAAATATTAGTTTTCTAGTCCATATCCATCTGAGAACGGACCGAATCGAATATTTTCGGTCCAGTCCAATTCATGACCGAAACTTATAGCTCCGGTCTTTGGCCACCAAATTTAACACTTCATTTGAAAATAAATTGGATAGCTTTTACAACACTGATAAGGAAACACAATACTTGCTACTTCGCTTGTCCATTTTACTATATCTCTCAAAACATAATGCGTAAGTTTAAATTATGAATATCTAATAAATTGACATAGATGTATCAAATACTTTATGGCTAAGCCATGATTATGTGAACACCATTTCCGCGAAAAACCCACATGCCCTAAGTAAAGTGTGTCTCCATGTTAGACTTATCCTGCAACTAAAAAAGACAATCCTTATGTCGAGCACAATAGAGATGACTAACAGTAAAGGAAACCTCGACATGCCCGTGCCACTGGGCTCCTTTTTTTGTGGCCCTCCCCAACCCGTCCAATTCTCGTGTTTGCCCTCCACTTATACGGGCCGGTTCCAAGCTCCACTTTAAGAGCTCCAACCGTGAATAACAAATAGATTATCGACTAGGTGTCCACGTTAGAGTCAGGCCGACCTGCCACCAGCGGAGGCTGGTCTAGGGCTCAGGCAGGAGAGCTCGGCGCATAGGCAATTGACCATGTCTAGTTCACAATTCAAAGTCTCATACGAAGAAATGGGAAACCCGAACTCCGACATAAGACGGTCTTATAATTACGGTGCTACTGAAGAGTTGTTAGATTGAAAAAAAAAAAAAAAAAAACCCAAAAAGAAAAATTAAAACCCAAGAAAGTCTGCGAAAAAAAAACTATTCTCACCAATTTTATCCAAGAACAAGCCCTTTTCCTCCATTTTTGTCTTCACAAATTAGCCTCTTTTTCAATTCTTCCCTCCTATATCATTTTCATATAGGTAAGCAGCCTGAACTATAAACTGCTCTTTTGTATCGTAAATTGTACTAATTATTACTATTTTGTTTTGTGTAACTTATGATTAATTAATCGTTTTTATGGTATATGTGATTTTGTAATGTTTGAGCATATGTGATTAAATTGGTTAGGAAGTATGGTAATTCGGGACGCAATTTCCATTTGGGTCACTCGGAAACAGTCTCTTTGTGTTGCTTAACACAGGGTAACTGGGTTTAGGCTGCGTAAACCCGACTGCAGTTACCCGCAATTTGTGAGAGCCCTTGAGGGACTGGGGACAACTGGGTTAAGGCTGCGAAACCCGACTGCAGTTACCCCGCAATTTGTGTAAACTGGGGTTGTGTTATTTTTTTGAAAAAAATGATACATTTATTAGAGTTCAGTTATTATAGTTTGTGAAGGTTTAAGCAAGAAGCTAAGTGTTTGTGGTCATATGCTGAAAGCTTGTGGTTTTGTGGCCCAGGTGAAGAAATGTGATTTGGTCGAATTTTCGATATTTGCTTGTAAGAAAAGGGATGACTTACAAGGGTAGGATATTCAATGTGACAAGGGTAGAATGTTAGATATGCAGGGTTTTGGATTATGAATGATGGGTTTCTTCTGTTAATTGGTGACTTGTAAAGATTATAGCTGAAGGTTATGGGCTGTAGTTGTACTTCTTCGGCGTTGCTTGTGGATAGTTCATTGCGTTTTACATGGCAATGTAAGGCGACACCTTGGAGTAGAATCCTGAATGCGCGCGTAGGTGGACATCATTTTACTTATACGGGAAAAGTTAATAATTTGACGAAAAGGATTGTGGCGAAAGTGTTTGAGGCGGGTCGTGTAGTTCCTCTGCTTAAACATGAATTATTGCTAGATAGTGGTGACCATGGGAATTTCAACAACAACAACAATAACAACAATAGTGGCGGTGGAAATAACAACGACAATAATGATTTTGATGGCCATGATGACGGTGGGGGTAGTCATGGATTGAATATGGGGATTCTTGCAATTTTTTGGTCATATCGATTGGCTTCCTTGTTTACGTCCAGAGTATGTGATGTTCGCAATAACATGCTTGATGGCTCATTGCCTCCTAGACAGCTAGTGCTATGTTTGTTGTCGTTCTTAGGTTTGCTTGGCTCGTTTCATATGGATTTCGCAAGCGCAATAGTGAGAATTGATGAGAATGACGAGGAGATGAAAGGTGAGGAGGTTGTATGGGAGGTTAAGGGAGGTCAGCGAACAAAACTTACTCCTGACCCTTCAAAAGATGAATTTGTGGTGGTTCCATCATCTTTTAATTCGTCGAGAAAAGAAGATATGGATAATGGAGTTCTTAGCCCCTCAGCAGGTCTTCCCAATTTATGGTTACTGAGCAAGGATATTGTATTTCGTCTTATGTTACCAGAAGGTTTTCCTGACAGTGTGACTAGCGATTATTTGGACTATTCTTTGTGGAGAGCGGTTCAGGGCATTGCTAGCCAGATTACTGGGGTTCTTGCCACACAGGTTGGTGTTATTTTCGTATGCTGTTTAAATCATTGCTATTTCTTTTTAGAAGGTGGGGCCATGTGAGATGCATGCTAAACTTCATGAGTATGAGGTGTCCTGATAAATTTATCCCTAGACTTTCTGTTTGCCGGGTTAGTTATTTTTAAAATTTCAGCTTTTAGTGGGTAATGGGTATTAGACTACTAGGTATATCACATTATCACATATGGGTGTGGATTTTAGATAAATTGGGTTGATCTCACATTATACGAAAATAAGATCGTATCTGTGAAGACTAATTGGTTCCTTTTTCTGCAGTCTTTGCTGTATGCTGTTGGATTGGGGAAGGGGGCAATTCCAACTGCAGCTGCTATAAGCTGGGTGCTTAAGGATGGAATTGGATATCTGAGCAAGATCGCATTATCAAAGTATGGACGACACTTTGATGTCCACCCAAAGGGTTGGAGGTTATTTGCGGACCTGTTGGAAAATGCCGCATTTGGATTGGAGATATTAACTCCTGCTTTTCCTCATCTCTTTGTCTTCATTGGAGCAACTGCTGGAGCTGGGCGTTCTGCTGCTTCTTTGATCCAGGTATTTTATTGACATCATTTCTAGATTCGTCACAAGTAGGACGTTAACTTCAGTATGCGATAGTACTAATTTTCAAACCAAGCTTCTTGATGGCGGTTAACTGCACATGACGAAAGGAAAAATAAAAAAAGAGAATAGGCAGTGACAAATAATTATAGTCTAATTATATTTTGAATGCATACCACCGACAGAGATCTTAGCCAGTACTCGTTTAGGCCTACAACAAATTCAATTGAAAAGTATAATCCTGATGCGCTAGTATATTCTCACTATATAGCTGGAGTTTTTCTGAAATTGAAATTACTTTCGTATATACTTGTAGTTTGCGGATTTATCATTGTCTGAAGCATTTCAGACCTTTACTACATTGTTTAGACCATATTGGTTAAAAGTACCTGCATTCCTGCAACATTTTCAGGTACTGGTTGTGGTGATCGAAATATTGACTTAATGGTGTTATAATCTGAAAATAGTGTAACCGTAGCCTAGAACTCGGTGACTTACCAGCCACTTTTTTGTATACCCATTCGATGTAACTGATACCATATTGATATGCCTACTATGAGCTAACAAAAAGAAGCCGCGAAATCGCACTATTGTACGTGCCACACATCATAGACTATTGTATACTATTGTGGTTTCTGCTAGAGCCATGTTATTAATTTGGACCGTGACACCACATATTCTTTGAGTTATTGTGAATGCTAACCGTCACAGTCACGGCCATAGTTGGAGGCGATATCGGTTAATTTATATTTGTCGTAGTTCGACATCGGTTTCAAGATCATCTCAGACTGAAATTTAATACCATGGTTACGGCGATCACAACCGGTACCATAATTTAATCCCATGGCATATTCTGTTTATTACGTGCTAAAGGTAGCTGACAATTGACATTCTCTTGCAGGCTGCCACAAGGAGCTGTTTCTATGCAGGTTTTGCTGCTAAGAGGAACTTTGCCGAGGTAAACATGTTAAATTTGCTGTAATCAAATTAGTTGTGGGAGTCTCTCTGACATACTCTCAAGTCTCACGTATGACCTGTCTTATGGGCCTGTGGCATTATGAATGGATGATTCCAGGTAATTGCAAAGGGTGAAGCACAAGGAATGGTGAGCAAGTCTATTGGTATTGTGCTTGGGATTGCATTAGCTAATCAGATAGGCTCCTCTACACCACTTGCTCTTGCATGCTTTGGAGTGATAACTTGGGTACATATGTATTGCAATCTGAAGTCATATCAATCCATTCAACTGAGGACTTTCAATCCTTATCGTGCAAGTACATATTTTCCCTCACAATACTCACCAAATTTAGTGTAGCGTAATTATGTAGGAAGATATCAGTTTATGAAGATCTGTTAAGCATCTATCCATTTGTGGCTATTTTTCTTAGTTAGGATAAAGTCACGACAAATTAAGGGCGTCATGATCTATTGCATAGTCCATGATATTCTCAAAGCTAGGTTTCATTTCATCATCTTGATAATCTCATCATTTCCTAAAACATGCTCTCTGCAGGTTTAGTTTTCAGTGAATACCTGCTAAGCGGTCAGGTACCTTCTGTTAGAGAAGTCAATGACGAGGAACCTCTTTTTCCAGCAATACCTCTTCTTAATCTGAAGCCAATTTCTAAAGTAAGTTTCTTTGTATCTTATCTGTGTTTTCTACTAATAGTATCGCCAGACAAAATGGATAGTTTAAGAATGACTCGAAATGCTCCCTATCAAATTCCCTTTAGATAGTTTTCTGCATTGCTGATAAGAATGTTCAAGGCCCTGCAAGGCTTTACCTAGTTTTGTTTGTTACTGCTCTGATCTTATGAAACAAATAATAATGTCCTTGGAGATATGAGTAATTCTACTTATCTTTCAAGGTGAACTGTTCTTTGTTAGACAAATGACTTGTCCCATCAAGTGGTAACACTTTTATTGTAGATTTTGTGGTCTGTAGCATAAATTTGTCAAATAGGATATCCGCTGAAAAAGGCGTGATCATTCCCCTTTTTTTTCTTAATTTTTTTTATTTCTCTATGTATGATTTATGAGGGTTGTTGGGAGATTATTTTGGGTTATTGAGGGTGATGATTTTAATATTAAACTTCAGTGACTTATGAGGTTCTTTGTCCTCATGGGACGCTTTAGGAACAATTTATTTGACTTGAAATCACAAGTAGCCAACTCAATGTCATGCAAGTGTCAATGAACTACCTAGAGTATTTTAATGTTTTTCTTTGCAAATTTACGGCCCCTACCAATCTTACTATGACTATTATTGTTAAGGCCGTAACCAGTTTTCCTTTGTTACTTCGTACTATTTGGTGGTTTCACTTTCTCCTAGCCTAGTGCTGTTTTGATATAAATTTACTGGCCAGTGGCCAGTACCAGCTAGCCATGACCACGCTTTGTAATTCAAGCATTCTGTGATTTGTTATCAATTCTTCTTGTGCAAGCAGAATCTGTTATGAATGTAAGCAATCTGATATAGTAATTGAAAGGTCAAATGAATGAAATCCATTTATAGAAGTTTGTTATTTGAACAAGGCAGATGTCAGGCATTGCCATGGACCACATAATATTTTTTTCCGACTTTCTCTAATGAGATGATGGAGCTATTTTATCTGAAGCAAGCTTTATACTTAGTCTCGTGGTCATTGCTATGGTAAGAAATGAACTAAATAATAAGGGCTAGCCTGCTTATTTGAAGGAATCCTCACGTTAAACCTAAATTATATTGACCATGTGATAGTGAGGATCCTTCCAGCTTTAAACCCTCTAGTTACTCGTGAGTTTCTTTCATCCTCTGCAAATAACTGATGACCTGTATATCATATTCTCATAAAGCTTTGGTGCCTACTAATTTGTCCTAATGTTAATTTATATTCTGCAGCCAGATTCGAATCTGTCTTCTGAAGCCAAGAACGCAGCTGCTGAAATTGAAAGGCGACTGGTGCTAGGATCCTCTCTTAGTGAAGTAGTTGAGAATAGGGAGGATGCAGTTGCACTTTTTGATCTATATAAGGATGAAGCCTACATGTTAACTGAGCACAAAGGGAATTTTTTCGTAAGCAACTCCTAACATGACTCCTTTGTAGATGAAAAAAATACATTGACTGCTTCTATTCCTGTTTGATTTAGGCTTCAGAATTCGGACTGGTTCTACTATGTTAGATTTCAGACATAATTTCTTCTGTACTCATATTGCTTTTAAGGGCTTTTGTATTGTAATTATTGTACCTTGTTTCTCAAGGTCATAACTCATAAGGTGTCTTGCTTATGCAACATCACACAAGTTTACTTTCAGAAATGTTTCTCCATATGCTATGAATACACCAATGTGATGTTGAAATATGTAATTCATTCAAATCTCTTTTGAAATCTTCAAATCTTCAATGGTGTCTCCTCCTCTTAGTTGCATACTTGGCTCACCGCCTTTTAGCTGCTAATGGGGGTTGGTTTGATGCAGGTTATGCTTAAAGAAAATGCTTCACCACAAGATATGCTCAGATCTTTGTACCAAGTGAACTTTCTTTACTGGTTGGAGACTAATGCTGGTATAAGATCAAGAACCGTGTCAGATGATTGTCAACCTGGTGGGAAATTGCAGATATCTCTGGAGTATGCTCAAAGGGAGTTCAACCATGTGAAACATGATAGTGAGTCAGCTGGTTGGCTTGTTGACGGGCTTATTGCTAGGCCTTTATTTCACAGGATATGCACTGACAATGTCTCTGCTATACCTGCTAGCTGATTCTATAACAAAAGATTTGTTAATGGGGTCACGACTCACGAGTAAAACCCTGGTGGCTGAAGTTGCAGTTTTGTGGCATTCCCTTTGACATAGACTTGGCAAATGGGTCATTCAAGTCATGAATCATGATTAGGTCGGGTCATACGGGAGTGATGTTATTGGAGAAGCTCAGGTTTGGGTTGTTTTCGGGTCAGTAGTAACAGGCTGGGATATTTTTGGGCTGTGGCCAATTGTTTATTTCTGGAATTCTGGTCATTTCTGCCAACAGTTTGCCGGTATACTCTTTGAGCCAGTGACAGTGGCTTCTGGATTTTTTCAACAGCTCATTTCTTGGTTTACTTGATTAGTAGTTGAAATTCCAGAACATTTAGCACCAAGATAACAGTTAAGCGAGTTTCGCAGCTGAGCATTATGAATCTGATTTGGCCTGTATTTATTTCAGAAGCTTCATATGCAAAACAGTGCTTTGCGACTAGCTGCTGTTAGAAGCAGAATGCTGCAGTTCCTTTTTTTGGCCGTTCTTCACATTCATAACGTTGAGTTTTTGACATAAAACGCTTATATTTTACCTGATATTATCCATTCTTTGGTGATATTCTTGGGACATTTAAATACGCGAAGTCTCTTGTTTGCTCATTCTTGTAGCGACTCTGTTTATTCGTATATATATATGCAACACTGTGTTCTTAAATCATCATGTACCAAATACATATTTTCATCGACAAACGATCCTGAAGGGCGTATATGGTGGATGCTTTGCAAGTCATGACTTCGAGACGTAATATATTCACAATTTATGGACAAAAATGTGACTTCTCAACCCGATTGGATCGACTTGAGACGGTTAAATGTGTATGAACAACTCATGAGTTTCAAGCTAATCCCTCATACCAAAAAATATGACTAGAATTTGTCTTTTATAAGTTGAATCTATATATAAGTATAATAGAGAAACCACTATGACACGTGGCTTCTCCATATTCACTGTAGTATTTCGTTTTCCCGCCTACAATCTCTACATTAGAACCATATAATACACCATATATATAAGGCAACAAATTATCTATATATAAGGCAATATATTTGTGAATAAAAAATCAAAT
>JAYMSF010000109.1:0-21336 GCA_036897335.1 Silene vulgaris | reverse complement strand
AGTATAATTAAGTTGTATAGATTTATTTAATTGCATAGAAGTCCCTTGGTTTCTGGAATTAATATATAGTATTGATTAATAGATAATAACATAACTAAAATAGAGTTTGTTTCCTTATATATAATCAAGATTCCTTTTGGAGGGAAAAACTAATGAGAACTGTTATTCTCTTAGTAGTAGGGGGATTTGAGCATTAAGTTTAGTTTTCGAACAATAGTTGGTTTAGTTATTTCATTATTAAGTCAACCATATTTAAGTAAATATGAAATCACTTTCATTTTGATCACTATTAAGCTTAATAATTGTCTGGCCATCAATTTAATCGGGTCACTAATCACCAGGTCGTGTCGGGTTACGGGTCGTCATTAGACGAGGTCGGTTTCGGTTTGCAAACTTTTCAACCTCTGTCGAGTCGTGTTGGCTCGGGTTCGGATCGGGCCAGACCAGGCTTGCAAGCTCTAGTCCTGGGCCGTGGCTGATTGGGCCGAATAGTAACATTCGAAAAGACTTAAAAAAGAAGTCCCGCCATAAGCACCTTGGCGCCAAATGTAGTAACCCCCCTTTTAAAGCTCCCTCACACTTCCCTCCCCCCAATTCACTCCCTTACCCTCTAAATCTAATCCCAATTATTTTCAGCTCTTTTCTTCTCCAAATCAATTTCCGAGCAACTCTTACCAGGTATTTTTCCTCGCTATTTTTCGCCGTTTCTCCGCCTTTTGTTTTTTGTTCATTTCTGCTGCTATTTTCACATTTAGGGTTTTGTTAGGGTTCTTTATTGTTTTCAGATTTATGATTCGCCGCCGCATTTGCCCATTAATGTCCGTTATGTCTAACTTGTTAAAAATCCCAGATCGTCATTCCTTATTTACATTTGTTGTATCAATTTTATAGAATACATCAGATTTACATTAATTTAGACTGCAATCTGCTTTTTTTACTCGTATTTTGCTCTATCAATTTTGAGATCTTTATTTGTTTTAACCAAAATCATTTCGAGTGATAAAGGCGTAATCTTTATAGAAATATGTCTGCTATTTGCTGCATAAATATGATTCATCTGGGTAATTCATATCAAATTAGTTCATATGTTTAAAAGTCGGAACCTTTGTCGGCTTCTACTTCTTCGTTGCTTGATCTGGGTTGTCGTATCAAATCTATCTTGGTCTAATACCCAAAAGTCAAACTCTTTGTCTATTTGAGTATTGGCTAGAATGTCTGCTTGTATATGAACTATGATTGTCTCCTCCGTTTGGGTATGGCACAGACCCGTTGTTGAATTTAACATCCTTTTTGAAGAAAGATTGTGTAATTTACTGTTTAAGCTTGCATCTTGAAATCTGTCTGACCTTCTAGGAGGTGTATCTACATACCGACAATGACTTAAAAAAATCCCGCTTTTCTGAGTGCTATAACACCGAATACAAGATGTTCAATTTGCGCTAAGCGAGCATTTCTGTATTAATTATTTTCTTATTAATGTCAATTGCATGACTAGCTATGGTCATTTTTTCAATAAACATGTTGATTTTTGGGACGGATTTGTATTTATTTCTTGTTATTACAGTGTGTCCAAGACGGTAATCTGTGTCAAATGGAGGTACGAGGCTGTAGTCAGGTGCACTTCATCTCTGGAATTAAGGGAGGTAAAGTAATTAAAACGCACAACATTGCTCGAGGAAATTCAATACTCAAGTTCAAGAACATCGAACAAATCTATGTTTCTGATGGCTCAGAATGTCAGGAATCACTCCCTAGATATCCTCCGAAAGTCAATAGGTCTGTAGCTATGACCAATTGTGTAGATATAGCAATGGCTCAGGTTAAAACTGAGTTTACGGAGGAAGGGAATGAGCTCGACTTTGGTACAATAACATTGAAACAACTTAGAAAAACCTGTAAATCAAAGAAAAGAAAAGCTCCAATGTCTGTTAAAATGGCAGCTGTAAAACAAGAAGTTTGTGAAGAGGATGAACTTGAGTTGCAGGAAACTCTTTTTAGTTGGAAGAGGAAGGTGCTCAAGAAAGCAAAATCGAAGAAGAAAAAGAGAACATCCACTAGTCGCTCAGCATCCTCAGAAATTGATGATTTTGGTTGTAAATTAGTGGATACACCGAGTAGCCTAGCTCTGGTTGATATCAGTAGTGAGATATATAACCCTCCACAGATTAAAGTAGAAGAATATGATCCTTATTTTGAACAACCGCAAGCCTTAAGCATTATTCTTAGCGAAGACCATCAGAATTCAACTTGCGAAATGTCAGCAAGTTCTGAATGCTGCTCCTCAGATCAGGATCTCGAGTCAAATTCATTCCAGCTTACATCAGTAGACAGACAAAATTGTGTTCTCAATCAAATATCATATGAACTAACTGACCACATGGGGTATGATCTTATTATGCCTCAAAGTTCTAGTTTTGAGGAAATATTGATGATAGAGGGTTCAGAGTCCCCTAGAAATGAAGACATGTCCGATACATTGACATGTGATGAATCTCCAGATGAGTGCGATTTCCTTGCCTTCCAAGATTATAATCCTCATTCTGTTGATAGTGATGCTGCTACTGGTGATGAGAATCCGTTGTTAGAGTCTCCTTGTACCGGTGAGGAGACTCAAAGTGATGATCCAAAGAAATCTAAGGATGTCAATATGCATATTGAAACGAGTTGTGCAGCATCCTTGCCCTGTACCACATTTGTGGTTGAAGACGGACATTCATCAGTTGATAATTATGTTGCTCCTTTATCGTGTTCTCCTGTTGTTCAGACTAGTAATGCTATTGAAGAACCGGCAGTATCAGCAGCAATTGATGGAAATGGCGATGCAATGATGCCACATCCTCCTGAAAGGCTCCTTTCTGCGAGAAAGGTAAATGACTTTTGAACCTTATTTCCCAATAAATAAAGAAAAAAAATATTGAACTTGTGATATTTCTATGTCATAGCAGATCATCTCTCCAACTTCTCAGGAAAAGCTACGCAAGGCTATGAATTCTGACGAAGATCAAGTTGATGCTGAGATTCATTGTAAGTGGCAAACCGAACAATTTACTATCCCTCCACGGCTCCATCCCGTCTATGTTCTTCACATTTGACTAGAGGTTTATTTAAGGTTTAGTGATGAGAAACCATTACTACCCCTTCAAAGAATTTACATTTTGAGATACCACATTGCCCACGTCATTATGTTACTTCTGTAGGAATAGCATGATTTCATGTTTTTTCTTTTACTAAATATAGAAAGGGGATAATGAATTAGGGATCGACAAAAAAGAACAGGGACAATATAAATGGCAAGAAGGGAGTATCAGTTACAACATCACACTTACAAGTCGAGATTCAGTTAGTAGCCATAGAAGCGAATGATAATATGCATTTTCTGGTAGATAGAAGCCCTTTTTTTAAACGGAGGGGAGAGTACGGCACTTGTACCCTGAAAGCCTTAATGCCGATGTAGTGTGAAGTTAGAAGGCTCTACTGGTATTTCAAAAAAAAAAAGAAGGGTCTCTACTAGTGCTGCTAGGCAGCGAAGTTTCCTTACTAGACTTCTACATTGTGATCACATTACCTTGATGCCTTGATTGTGTTTAAGTTTATGTAAAGAAGGGATTTTATATTTTTATCGGAGTTATTTTTTGTTCTATACTATTTGTGGGATTGAATCAAACATATTGATATTCTTTCATATCATTGCTTTTAGCAATACATTAGATTCTAACAACCTGACATTTAAACAGCATACAAGAGGAAGCTACTATTTGAGAAAAATGAACCGAAATCTTTTAGTTCAAGGCAAGATGTTAAGGGAGCTGGAATTGATTCTAGTTCCAAAAGGCATAGAATGAGAAAAGGGAAATATGAGGGAAGATTTCCTCACTCAAGAGGATCTGTGAACGGTACTCAAGCAGCTCAAGCATCACAAAATGTGGATAAAATATGTTCTGTTCAGATGTGCTCTCAAAAAGCCATAGCATTCTCAAAGCAACAGGTACATGACATTGAACGCATAGCAAAGAAGCTTATGTCAGGATTGCGATCGATGAAATCAATAGTCGTTGATGCTCTTCAGCATGAGTCCAGAACGGGAACAAAATCCAAATATAACACTGATGAGGTAAATTAATGACTATAAAATTACAAGTTTCCTGTTGTTTCAATACTGAGGGAAAAAACACAACTGTGAACTGTCAGTGTCTTGACTATGCTCGTTTGGATGCAAAATTTTATTCTAAGATAGCCAAAACAACCAAATCACTCCCTCTTTTTCACTATAACCTTTCTGTTTGACTTTCTAAGGTCTCTCAGACGACAAGTTGACTATGCTCGTTTTGCCTTTATATAAGTTTTGTGATAGAAATTGATAACAAATGTAACAAATGCGACTTTAGTTTCATATACGGAGTAACATTTATATTTTCAATATAATTACTGTAAAAAAAATTTAAATCTTGAACTAAGATGAACATTATAGTGAACAAAGGCAATACATTTTGAATGTAGATGACAGAAAAAAATTGATCACTGATAAAACAGTCATCTCATCTTATTGTCATGCATACACCCTATCCCAGATTCCCAGTCACAAGAAATCTCACGTATTTGTGTTTTACAGGTAAGAATAGCAGTGGAGAATGCTGGAAAGGTAGAAGAAACGGCCCAAAGGTGGCTAGCGATGATGTCAAGGGATAGCAATCGTTTCTGCAAAATTATGGTTAGTGTTTCTTGACTTTCAGCAGACTTGGAATGATTTTGATGATCCTCCATAGTGTTCATAGGTTTTATTCTTCATTTTCAGTGGAGCCAAGGACTATTTTTGTTTTGTTTTGGATTACGATGAAATAAATCAAAATTGCTCACTAAACTTGATGTACTTTCTATTGTGAAGTGACATTCATCTGATGCAATCGCGACACCATTATCGTTATGAGTTGTTCGAGAACAGTCATTTTGTACTGTTAACAAAAGGATAAGACCACTTACATTCAACCACCTTTACCCCGCCTTTGGCTTATAGGCATTGCCGCATTGCCGCATTGGGGCATTGGGGTATTGTCAATTTGTCATTTACTGATATGCCTTGTCAACACAACAGAGTTTAGCGGAAGCAGATGATGCTCCTTCTCCTGAGAAAACGAAGGAAGAGAATCCATCTAGTCCAGAAACAAAGACAATCCCCAAAGAAAGAAAGATCATGTTTGCTGATGAAGCAGGAGGGAATTTATGTAATATCAAGGTCTTCAAGAACTTCAATACTGACATGGATCTTGATAATCCTGCTAAACGACTGTGTACAAGGACAGGGTCATAGAATGCATATAGACGTGGTATTATCGGCTGTGGTAGGCTTTGTAGGTCCCCATGACTGCATTTTGAGATCTTATTTGCATTTACCGTGCAACGATCAAATCAGGCGGAGACGATCAGACAAGGCTGGCACAACAGATTCTGTGATCAAGAGTGAAATCAATGTCTTCACTTTTATAGGGAGGAGTGAATTTGACATTTGATACGGTGAATAAACCTTGATCATCTCATGCATGTTCGACGTACAATGTAATAGGCTTGTATTATTTGTATGCAACTTGAACTGTGTAATTGTCTTGTAAGATTTGCAGGCAAACTGAGCTGTGCAACTGACTGACTAATTGTAAGGCCAACAAAACTTTTTCCTTTCTTAGCTTTTCTGATGTTTGGCTAACATTGTTGTGTCTTAGTTATATACTAAAACGATTTTCTAATTTATGTGCGCAATTATTTTCTCAACGATGATGCACATCAAATCGTGATTTATCCAATGGAGCAGATTTAGAATTCAAACCACCCATGTAACTCAAAAAGTGGTTATAGGAGACGCTTGTTTGGACGGCGATGAAACCTACTGATAAACGAATGTAACTGTACTACCACGGTAATCTGAAGTCCTGCAGGCTTTCGGCTGGCTGGTTGTCTTCTTGGCAACAATTGCAGTGCAGGCGTGGTGCGCGGCATTAGTAAATGGATCATCAACCGGATTGGACTTCTAACTAAACAAGGATGACGATCTTGGCCTTCTCCATTTCCTTCACCTTCTATCTACCATTTGGGATATCCGTAAGCTCCAATTTTTAGAGGTGTTCACATCAATGAAGGAAGCGTCATTTAATTCTATCGAACTAGTTTGGGATCTATTAGTTTGATTAATGATAAACTGACTAATGATATTCTTCTTGCCTTTAAACTGCCTGAGCGACGATGAGAATTCAGGCTGGAAACGTCTCATTATGAAGGTTATCTTATTTTTCTCGTGGGTAGAAATTGTTGCTGCCCCAAAACGAGGATCAAGGTAGATGCCTCTTAGTCTAAGGACGGTAAGGCAGCGGTGGAATGGGTTCGTTGTTCTTTTACTGATTCCCAAGACAATGGTTTCCTCTGCTAAAGCTATGGAGTTCGAGATGCCAAATTATAAAATCCACTATTATGATGGACTTGGAGAGCATCTTCTTCAACTACATGGTCCTTCCCTAAATTGAGGGAGGATACGTTTTTTTTCTTTTTTTTGCTGATAAGAAGCGGGAATAACCCAAACAACACGAGTTCTCAACTAACAAAAAATTAAAAAGCATAGAAAGGAACACAAGTAGGCCTAGCTACACCCCCCCCATATCCTGTTGCACCAACTGGAAAAGTTGCGCCGACATGTCCAACACCTCCCACACAAGCAATTGCTGATTTTGTCCCACGCCATAATTCGCCATCGCATCCGCACACGAGTTAGCTTTACGGTAAATATGTTGAATTTGAACTTGAGTCCCAAATCACGAATGAAAGACTTGCATATCTGTATCAAGTGCGAGTGCGCCGAAGTGTACTGCTCATTTTACATAAAGTGCTCAATCACCTGCAAATCTGTTTGAATAACGAGACGAGAGGGAAATTCCGCTCCATAGCAACCAAGCCACGCTTGAGGGCCATTAATTCTGCCCTGGGGAGGCAATACCCAGCCTTTCCGAGAAGGCTATCAACATCTGACCCGGCGAGTCCCAAAATATACCACCCGCACCAGCCAAGCTCGGGTTGCCTTTCGATGCTCCATCAACATTCAAAGCAATCCAATCACTCGGAGGTGCCACCCATCTAACAAATATTTCTTTATATCGATGCTCCTTAGAACCAATACAAACATCCATCGACTCCCTGGCCACCATAATCTCCTAAAAACGCTCCATCAAGAGCGAATAAATATTCATTCGCTAGTATCGCTTCACTTCTACCAAAGACCCGACAATTCCTCCATCTCCAAATCCACCAAACAATAACGGAGAACATAGATGGCCATGAATCAATCTTAGCACAATGTTTAGTGGACAAATTAACTACAACCCACAAAAATACATCAGGTAAAACACATCCCAAAGACTAAGTGAAAACAACTCCCACAAAAATAGGAGCAACTGAGAGTAAGGAGAGCGACCTCCTCATCCAGGTCTCGAGCACTATAAAGTAGAGGAAGCAAAGCACAAAGTATCACCTTTTGGCTTTTTCCACATATAGAAGTAGTTCACCAAATTTACATTAAGATATCCTCTCTTGTAGTTCCGCCGGTGTACAATCATCTGAAACTTGGTGGGATTCCAACTCCCCCCTTTTTTTTCCCAATACACGTTTTCCGCGCTAACAATTCTCCGTGTCTTTCCTTCATCTTTTAATTCATTCGTACGCTTAGCTATCATCCTTGGCAATAGATTGATCACTTTAGCCTCCACTCTTAAAAACTAAAGTTCGGTTTTTGCCAAAACAGTAACTAAGACAACTTCAAATAAAATGCTTCAAACACAACATTACAAGGATAGATGCACCATCCCTTGCTATTGTGGCTCTATAATGGAGAGGAAGAGAAAATAAAATCAAAATTTCAAGGGAATAACATTTACAAAAGGTCTAGGCAATGTAATCAGAGAGCTATTACCTCTACTTTGTTTCCAGTAAGTTATGGCCACAAACCACAGTAAAAAGGCATAAAGCCAACAAACTCAGAGTACACTTAAAAGGGAAACTATAAATAAGAGTCCCGCAACCTAACAGAGCAAAAAACAACGACCCATCTAAGAACCACCAAAAGAGACTGGATTTCGCTCCCCTAGTCTTCTAGGGTCTGAATCTCACCCATCATAATGCGGTTGCTGACAACATTGAACCCCAAAACTGAGGGACTAACTTTCTTTCCCTTCTTCCCTTTCTTCTTTCCTCCTTTTGCACTGTCTCCAAGAATCCCATAGTCTGAAATCACGTCTTTGGCTCCGTCGTTGTAAGCCTTTTGATCATTCCGACTTTGAAAGGCAGTCTCAAGGACATCCGCTGGCAACATCTCCTTGTAATTTAGAAACTTCTCAATGAATTCATGATTTGGATCAAAAGATCCCAAATTTTCTCTAAGAAGAGCCTCTGCTTCAGATTTGGACTGCTTCAAGCAAAACTCTAGGAAGCTTGTGTCTATGAGGAAAACAAATCAATCATTAAATCATAAATTCAAATAAGACTGATTAATATACGTAATAATGTAAAGCCGTGTGTTATTTAAATTTTAAACAAAATACCCCCATAACAATTTTCCAGTAACTACAATTAAGATATTGTACCAAGTTTTACAAGAGACTTTATGTCAATAAATAACAAAGTAAACCTCACACTATGCATAAGATATTTTACCTTTGCTTCCCGTCAGCCTGGCAGATTCACTCTCACACCAATCCCTGAAGTCAACCGCTTCTGGTAACCGGCAGGAAAACAAGGAAAAATGAAATGCTTAGAAAACGAGAAGTTAGAAACTGGCCAAGATGAATGCACGCTAGAAATGGACTCACCTGAGCGCTTGCCATTGCCCTTTTTCCCTTTCACAGAAACTTGGGATGAGGCAGGCTGAGATGAAACATGCTGCAAAGCCTTGCTTCCACCAGACTTCTGTCTGCTAAGAGAGGCTCCAGAGGAGCTTTTGGTTGCTGGACTCCCATGGTTCCCAAGTCGAGGGAAATCAGCCCTGATCAAATAACAAAGCGCAAATAACTACATCAGCAACTATTACACATTTAACCACACATTACAGTTTCAATGAAATGCAATGTCAATATATAAAATAATTAAAACAAGGAACGGTTCACTGGCCCCCCGCAGCTGTAGGATTACAATCACCTACACTTAACCCAATCCAGAAATTTTCATGAGATAAAACTCCTACAAGGAGAAAAAATGTCAGAAAGCAGCATCTAGATTCTAATTATTTTTTAGGCAATACAAGGGCTGTTTATCTCAATCAACAAAGATACAGTAATCACTAACTGCACGGAAAATGAATCCTTGCCACCCAAAATTTATAATTAGAGTCTGACAAAAAATACTTCGCAAGAGATGAAACACAACTACCATAACTATGCAGAATCACAAATATGCATCCCCAGTGAGTTAAAGTTCTCATAAGCCTAGATCGTACAGTGCCAATATATCCGTCTAATAGGCATCTTCTAGGTTCACCTATTCTATGTAATTACATCTAAGCTAATATCTTTGAGCCAGATAGAAGCTTACGGAGCCTGGCTCCAAGCCAGAAAGCAAACAGAAGTAGCAAGTCTAATTGCTCAGAACATAGAGGAAAGTCCCTTCGCAACAAAACATTGATCATAAATTACCCTCTTGGGTGAACTAGTCAACCTATATTTACCTGCACTTATCATTATAGTATGATACACATTTATCAGAACTATAACATACAAGTGCCTTTCAGGTAGACCAAAATCCAGCCTATTTAACCAAAAAAAAATTAGTTATTTTTATACTTAAAATGGCCACAATGTAGATAGGAAAAACACAGCAGCCTGACAGCCTAAGAAGGATTATAGTTTTTGAGGACAGAACATACTGTTTCGATTCTTGCTTAGATTGTTCAGGTGGTCCCCAGAAAAAATCATCTTCTGCATTATACTTCGACTGGAAAGATGCCTCAGAAGAAATCTGAATTGGCGCAGCCGATTTAGAAGGTGATGAGGCTATAACTGACCGTGAACCTCCACGTGTCTGAGTTGACTGAGGTTTTTGAGGAATTGAGATCTGAGAATGCTGCTGAACAGGGGTTACTCTCTTCTCCTGTTCTCTCAGTATGTCTCGAAGTGATGTGGGTTTCGGGACCTTTGGAGGTTCTGCCAACCATGCAGGTGCTGGTGAAGGACTTGTCGATTCTTCCTTCCAGGGAACAAAATCTCCTAGAGATGGACCAGAAGGAGGTGTAGGCAATACTTCCTTCTCAACTTGCACAAGCTTGTTACCTTTTCCTTTTTCAACGGGACTGGATGCCACCGTCACATCAGCGGACGATTTCGCTGAAGCTTTCACTGTAGCACCTTTAGCTTTGGCAGCTTTCTTGCGACTCTTCTTTGAATCTTTAGCCTCTGTGAAACTGTCATCAATAGCCATATCTATTTGTTTGGACATAGTTGGCATAGGAGGAAGACTAGACGTCAAGTCTGACACTTCTATATTTCTCTCACTAGACTTTGCTACCTCTGCTGCGAAAAGATCGTGTAGTCCACTTTTCTTAATCTTTGACAACTCCGGCATTCCAATATTGTCATCAGTATTACTGCTATCATGACCGATTTCTCTAGTAACTTTAGAATCTGTAGGTACTATTCCAACCCAAGGACTTGACACATTCATAGAGCTAACCGAAGCAGAAACGTCGGGAACTGGGATTTCCATCTGGGCCCTACGCTGCTCTTCCTGTTGAATCTCTAGTAATGACTTGGGCTTGACAGAAACAGCTGGTTTCCATGCTCTTTGTGCAGCTTTTCCTTGTTTTGACTCGCCGCCTTTGGTATCAGATTCAAAAGCACCTCCAGGCAAATTTGCAGAGACAAGCTCATCTTGTGAAGATAAAACCCCAATAGCTTTGTGCATAGGAGGGCCAGATAACGTGCCGGAAGCTGGTACACCCACCTCTGACTGATCTATGGCAGTTACTTTTCCTTCTTCAGATTGCTTCGAATGTTGCACACTTGTTCCCTTTAATGTTGCCTTTACCTGGTCACTTGATGGCTGAGCCTTCAAAGACTTCTGCTTCTTTGACTTCTTCTCAGATGTTTTTTTTACCTCCTGTGATTCAATATTTTTACCATCTTTAACTGTAGAAACCTCCTCAACACAATCTTTCAGAGGTGTTTCCTCCAGAGGTCTATTGTGAATAATCTCAACATCATTGGATAACTCAGGCTTCAAGGACACATTCTCACCATCTCTAGTTGATGATCTATGATTAGCGCCAATTTCATATTCTGCGCCCAAAGCCGGCTCTACATTTTCTGCCTGCCTGATTGATGATGAGTTCTCCATTGCTTCAGAAGTAGCAAAGTTGTACATCATAGCTGACCCTGGTGATGAAATGTTAAGCTTTGTGTCATTAGCATGTGTTGGAACTGAGGGCCCACCTTCCGGAAGGTTTCCTAACATCTGATGAGGCAAGGGCAGAGACGAGCTGCCTTCAAAAGGAATTGTACGACTCATATCCAGAGGAGCTTTTGGAAGCATATTAGCAGGGTTAGCATTTCTATCATCCACCATGCTAGAGATAGGGATTTGAGGGTTAACTTGGAAAAATTGGTTTAAAAGCTGCGGTGCAGGACTACTATTTGGTGAGTTTCCAACAAGTGGTGCCGACGCCTGCATTTGCCCAATAGAAGGGTCACCGAATCGTTGAAAATGTTGCTGCTCTGAGAGAAACTTGGAAAGTAACAACTTTTGTTGCTCCTCTTGTTTTTGTTGGTGTTGAAGTAAGAGGACCCTATCTAACATAGACAGCTGTGGGCTTGGCAACGTTTGCTGAGATTGCAACTGCAGCAAGTACTGTTGCTGTAATAAATTTAATAGCTGAGGGTCCTGACCTACACCAGATGCAAGTAGTTTCTCAGCCAGCATGCCTTGAATGTCTAGAGTTTGGCCATATAAATTTGTATTTGATGGTTGATTTGGAGGCTGCAACTTCTGCTGTTGCAAACCATACATCGCTTGAGAAAAGTTATGTCCATGAGGCACGTCAATTTTGTCCTTGTTTAAGTCTGGGCTTGGAACAGGTAAAGAGTCTCTAGGTGGCCAGTATGGATAAGGATTGGGTACTGATTTCTGTTGTTCAAAGTTCATTCTCTTTGCCAAAAGGCTCAGGACATCTCCACTTTCAGCACCAACAGCAGGCAAACCCGTGGATATGTGACCTTTAATTCCTTGCATACCTGAAAGTCAGGAGAGCCACCAAGTTAAACTAATTACTGATACACCAGAAACACAGAGCTATTAAAATGTGAGAAATACACACTGCATGTATGAAACAACCTTCTTTTGGGACAAATCTATCCAGAGAACTGCCCATATCACTGGACATCAAGGATTCCAAAAATCTATTTTCAGCTTCAGTCGCAAGTCTATTCTCACCTCCAATCAAATTAACCCCAGTAGGAAGAGTACTACTGGATCCACTTGAGCTCGATCTGATAGGCATATCTATCATATCTGCCTGCTTTGCTGAATTGAAACCAGGCGGCGGCCTTGCTTTAGCTCTCAAGTGCGGCATCACATCACCAAGCAACGAAAAAGGCGAGTCATGTGAAGCACTTGCTAAGCGAACTTGCAAGTCAATGCCAAAATACCCAGCCTCGAACCATCCAATTATATCACTGCCAGAGAAAGGACCCTGAATAAGACCCTGTGGGTCCTTATATACAAGTGTTAGGTCCTCTGGGGAAGGCTGCACATCAATGACGGATGAATGTTTCCATGGTGTAGAATTTTCTCCACCTTGCCATTTCCCTTCATTGTGAGCATAAGATGGGTAAGGCGAAATATTCTCCCGGCCATTTGGACGGTCTTTTGGTTCTTGTGCCCAACTCTTTTCAGCGGGTGAAGGAGAAAGTGGAGGCTGCGCAGCAGCAGCTGGCCGCCAAGGAGCTTCATATTTAGTGGAAACATGTCCCTTTATGGTAGCATCTCTGTTGTTAAATACCTCATCCCTAACAGCTGAGTGCAAGCAAAGTAAACAAATTAAGGTGACGTGCTACCAGATTAAAAGGAAAATATTGTGCAGCTAAACCCACGAACAGAAAACTTCACAAAACACAGTCTTGCTCTCCCTGTTAGCAGCACAGCTAATTATCGTTGGTAAATATTAAAAAAATGCTCTAATGGACTAGTGGTTACTAGATCAATGTATTGACCCCTTAGCATACAATGACTTAATGAGGCGTAAACTGAAGCATTCTTATCCCTCAAACCTCATCGTAAGCTACACTATTAGAAACCTGTCGCTGGCAAAAGAATTTAACTCTACAAGATCTCAGATATTTTGAAAGCAAAGAAATATCCTTCAATAAATGAGCAAATTTTTCTGGCTTGGGTCTTGTCTTGAATACCCTTCCCTCTGGAATTGCAATTAGATCCCTACCTAACGTCATTTTTCAATATGGAATTATAAACGTAGATAAAAGCGGCCAAAAGCAAGGAAGGGAAGGAAGAGAAGTATCTAGAAGAAGTTCAATTGGACACAAATGTACATTTTCCGACCAAACGCTACATATTTGTGATCTCCTGTTTGGTAAACCGGTGTTTGCATTATTAGCCCACCTGTAAATTAAACAACACTTTTTACATTTTTTTTCTTCAATTGGTTCTGAAATGAAAGAGAGACCCCTTAAGGAGATTTGGCCATGTGTATCAGAATCAATGTGATTCAATAAGGTTAAAGGGCTTAAGGGTGGGAAAAAATCATATGGATGGTGAATTGACTAATTCTTTTGTCTTGAGTTTTTCGAATATTCTCCATTTATGTTCAGAACTCAATTGAATCTACTTTATTCCAAATGTTTTAGACGCAATTTTCCTCCTTAGAGAAGCCTTGCGCAGCCACGCTTGTGAACCACAAAGATACGTAAACAAACAACTGATCCCAGAAGTCATTACCTTCCATATTATATCTGTTCTCAGTATGAGGCTTTTGATAATCCGTATTACTCAAAGTGATATTAGATCCAGAAGGACGTATCAGCTTTTCGATAGGCAAGCTCGCCCCGCTGGCATTGTCAAACTTTTCACTGGCATCATCTGAAGCAGAGGATAGATCTTCTTTGCTGCCTGTAAACAAATGTTGCAAAATGAATGAAAACTCATTATAGGTATTTACACCCACAAAGGCCTGTCAGAAAACAAATGGCAAACAAACATAGCAAATAGTAAAGATCAATACGTACCCAGCTTTCTATGCCTAGACGTCTCAAAATCCACGACCCTTCGTCCGGAAGATCCATCCTTGGATATCTGGGGAGCACCACTACTAACTATTTCCCCTTTATCAATGCCCTTCAAGATACCCTGCACCATCCGACACAGGTTTAGAGTGATAAAACCAATACATACACATAGCAAAATATGAAGAACTTACAGATTCCTCAGATGTGGGAACACAAAGAGCCAGAGGCTGTAAAGGTTCATCCTGAGTTAAAGAGGGAACTAGTGTCAATCCATCCAATATCTCACTGGAAGGTCTTAGATCAGTTAGTCGGAGTATATCAAGCAACTTTGTCCTATTATATCTGAAAGGGGAAGGTTCTCCCAGGCCATTATCACCACGTTCAGGCATAAAACCAGAAGATTGTAGGTGACCAGAATAAGTACTGCTGCCCCCAGAACCAAAAGCAACCTTTCCACGACCAGCTGAAAAAGTTGGTTGAGCATTATCCCCACGACCTCTCCCATGATTATAAGTAGGAACTTCTTTGCCTGCCATCTGTGTATGGTAATGAGATGGATCTGCTCTTCCACGACCCTGCAAAAAACTAGGTCTCCAGGGGCGAGAGTGATCACCTTCCTTCTCATCCTTCCCATGATTTGACAACTGTGAAGGCCCTTTGTCAAAAGGCATGCCATCATATTTCCCAGCATCAGTCCATTTATCCATCTCCTTATCACCTGGACCCCAGCGAGTGTTCCTTTTACTATCACTTCGCTGATCATGATGAGAATCCCTGCTTGGATCCGCCCATCTGTCCGTTGGAGTTCGACGAGCTTCTCCAATGTGTTTAGCAGGTGAATTGTCTACCCAGCGGGCATTCTTGCGATTATCACCAACCTCTTTGTCTCCCTCCCTCCAACGATCCTTGCGCACAGATTGATTAGTGTCCCTTTCTTCATCCCGCCAGTGGTCACGGCGCCTGGATTCCATATCAAGAAAAGTAGGCCTGAAAACATCTTTTTTCTTCTGGTTCTCTTGCATCTCATCACCATTTCCAGGAGACTTGATGACATCTGGGCGATCACCGGAACCAGTGAATGGATTTGCATGAGTTTCCTATGCAAGGATAAAACGTTACTCAGCTGTTAAATAAAAGATAATCCTAATCAAGCCTAATACATCTCTGCACTTTGATTAGAGGCCGAAATACACATGAAAGTAGACACAATATACACACAATTAAGTAAAGATAGAAGGAACAAACCCCTTGTGCGGTCCCAGACTTATTCTCCCCTGGCTTTGGGAGAAGCCACTGAGGTGAAAGCGGAATCGCATTGTCAGACCCTGGCTTGTCTGCAAAGTTCAATGACAAGTAGTTATATATATATACATATAGATACAATACTTACGGCAATTTCAAGGCAACTTTACGGAAGTCACTTTTATGAACAGAGGTAAAAAAAAAATTGGGTTAAACACTTAAACCTCAGAGTGATAGGAGGAAGACACTATAACGAACCATGCAAGAGGTTCACAATTGAGTTTTAATGTCTGGCAATTTACTCCGTAGCCTGGAATCCTGGAAAGTGGATACTAGTACAGCAACTAGGCAAGCAAAATATGTATCCTATAAACTCGGTTATGTAGGCAGTTCACGCGCTCTACACTAAATTTCAGCTTTCCAACTCAGCAGATGAAGTATTTGGGCGAGGGACGCAACAGAATTTCCCACGTTATGTTTAATAGTGGTCATACCCAGCAGACACCCCATCCAAAAGATTTATGGCCGGAGTAATTTGCAAGGATCCATCACTAATGGCCATAAAATCGTAACATTCCTTCGAAAACACTACACATTGCTATAAGCCTATAGGCTATAGCCATATTTTAATGTTCACTTTCAATTTGGTTGATACGTAGTAGAGAATCATGTCTGGTTTTAAAAACTGTTAGTCACACTAAGGTGACGACCCAATGTGATGAGGTGCAAAACATGCGATGAAGCTGGGGCCCTCATGCTTTGACTTTTCTAACACAAAATGTAAAGAAGTAAAAGGTGGAGACAAATGAGGTAAATCATGCATTACAGAGTACAACACCCTTACCTGAATGTCTCACTGGTTCCCAAAATAAAAATAGCATCAAGAATTGCAGCGAATAAATTTCAGTAAAAGAAGCAAAACCAGGTAATAAGTCATTTTGTTTTATTCCATCATAATCCAAAACCAAAGAATAATAATTATTTGGCTCCATTGGAAATACTAAAGAAGGGCATAATAAAACAACCGGAGAAGTGTACTCGCGCCTTCCAGTAAAAAAATAAAAAAACAACCCACACAGATCCTATAACTCGTGGTCGTTGCACTATAATTACTAGACAGTTAAAATGGTCATCTTATAGCTCCAAATCCAAAACCTAGCGGTCGTGGGAATAGAAACATTGAAATAAACCCTACACCACCATAAGCATTCTACCAGTCAACTGCCGCCGAAAGCAAATAATAACTGCGAAATATACGCCAAAAACCTAATTTAGATGAACATAAGAGAAAACATACCCCTACATTTTTCCCATAATTAGAAAACCAAAGACAAGACGACGAAACGGATGTTAGTAGTAAACTAACAAAATGCCTAAAAAGTTACCAATTGATACGCCAAACAAGTGTTAACCCCACGGTAAATCAATTAGGAATGTATAATCAAAGTAAAACGAAGAAATTAAAAACCTTAAATAATTAGGGTTTACGAATGGTAAAAAGGGGGATAAATCGAATAAAAGTGAAATACAATAAGAAAAGTTAGGGTAAATGGAGAAAAAGGAGAAATACCATTGGAGATCTGGGTGCGAGTATCGAAGGAGGCCATTGATGATCGAAAGAGAGGTTAAGATGAAGTACTAGATAGAGTGCAAACTGAAAACCCTTGTCGAGATGTTTATGGTGTGTGTTTGTGTGTGAAGAGAGGCGAAGGTGAGACGGAATATAGAGCCTCCTCTCACCTATTTGAGAGCAAACTTGGCCCATACCCTTTTCATTTTCCTTTTTTCTTTTTTTTTTAATTATTAGTTCCTCCATTCAACTCCACTCTACCACTTTCTTTTTTCACGTTTGCCAAACGCGTCTTTTATGCGCTAAATATCGTTAGCTACGTATTTGCAAAAATTATAAAAGTTATATATTTTTAATGTACTCATAAAGACGAATCAAACAAGATCTCACATGAATATATTTTCATTTACGTATCGAGAGAAAATCGACATCGAATACTCAATCGTGAATAATGTACCAAAATGAAAATGATAGAGTGGAGTTAAATGAAGGAAGTAGTATTCAGTATCATCGGGTGAAGCCCTATCGCCTTCCGTTAGCAAGTTTAAAAGCTTTTATGTAAATACAGCCAATCCGATGTCTGCTTGTAATTGCGATTGTCCACCTTAAACTGGCTATTTTGAGTTAGATCAAAGAATGTTTCCTTGTTGACTTTAGTATTTGTTGGAGTGCACTCCAACAATCGTTTTCGGACATGACAGATCACCTCTTGACAAGCAAGTCTTGTTCTCGCAAATGCTTTAGTGGCTTTTGCAAATTGCGGAGTAGTATAGAGCGTCCGATGTAGTAGTCTTACTCTTCACAAAAGAATAAAACGCAGATACTTTACCAAGTTATTTTGCTTTATTCCATCATAATTAAGAACTGGGTTCATTGAAAATGGAATGTATCCTTTATCCGTCTATGCCTTCCATAAGTCTACTACTTTTCGGTGTACGGGAAGCCACAATGACAAAATATAATAATGACGGGAATTAAGTTTATGTATCATGACTTTGCCAATTAAGTTATTTACTCTATCGACAAAATAATTCACCTAAACCGAAGTTGAGCCGACCCAATCCAACCCGAATTCTGCTAAAACCCGAAAATGACCTGACTCAAATAGACCTAATCCAAAGTCGACACGGTTGACCTCTTCGCCGGCCTACATATGACCTTTGGATTATGTGAATGTCAAACGTATGTTCTTGTGGTTTAAGGTTAATTAGCCGGCCATAATATTCTGAAACTTCGTTATTGTCCACTACTATATTACACATAATTATCATAACAGCAAGTAATACAAAATAATAAGTACATTATTGTAATAAATAAATAAATTCAAACATGTATATATATCGAACCAAAGCAACACAAAATTATAACAAAAATCGAAAAAACAAAGAAAAACAAAAGAAAAAAGATGAGAAGTGTAGCAAGTTTTGCATTAGTTGTTGGGCTCATATTAGCAATGGGTCAAATAGGAGTGTTCGGGTGGCTAGATCCGAGTGATTTGAGTAATAAGTTACCCTTATCGGGGTTGCAAGTCGGGTTTTACAATGGGCGGTGCCCCAACAAGAGTATCGACATTCAGGGGTTTATTGAATACATTGTCACACATCATTTCTATACCGATCCCACTACCCTTCCTGCTTTCCTCAGGATGCAATTCCATGACTGCTTTGTTAATGTGAGCATCCTTATTTGTTGTCTATTTTCCTCTTTTTTATAACTTATAAGTTATACTCCGTAATAGTAGTTGATGAACTTTAACGATCTTATACCTTAACACGCTTCTTCAATCAAATGCCTAGTGGGCTTGAAGAGTGGATAATGAACAGGCCTACCCATACCATTAGCTCAAAATAAATCTACTTGTGACATTTTCTGGAGGCTGTCAGGATTTAAATTTGTGACCTTTTAGTCACTCTGGTTCTGATACCGTGTGATGAGAAGGCATCTAGCCTCTAAAACAGAATGTATATGATATTCATATTATATGAAGCTTTTGTATTAATTTGGCCATGTAACTTGGAAAGGGATGTGATGCATCGATCCTGATATACGGAAGTTCGTCAGAGAGAAATGCTGCTGCTAACGCAGGAGTAAGGGAATACGATTTCCTCGATGATTTGAAGGCTAAAGTCGAAAGCATATGCCCTGACACCGTCTCTTGCGCTGATCTCATTGCTATTGCTACAACTACTGTCTTGAAGCTGGTAATTATATTTAAACTTTAGTATTTCACTCCTTTTTATCAAAATTTAGTTTTGTTTATTTCATGACTTTCATCATTAATTTCGCAATTACTTTGTACTCTAATAATTTCAGGGAGGCGGGCCAAATTATCCCGTACAAACTGGGAGAAGGGACGGACTACGATCCAATGCCGAAGATGTGAAGCTTCCAAGACCTTCTCTAAATGTAACTCAGAGTTTTGAATTCTTTCGGGCCAAAAAATTTTCTTTGGAAGAAATGGTTACTCTTCTAGGTATGTATATTATATCGGTGATTCGGTTCAACCACCCGACTCGTTAAATACTTAAAACTGCTGAAAATTTGAAATTTACTTTTCTGACAATGATAGGGCGTCACCGGGTGACGCTCAAATTGGATGCCACCCTCTCACATGAATTCTTAATTAATGTGGTCCCCACTCACCCCATGTGAGAGGGTTGCGCCCAAATTGAGTGCCATCCGGTGACGCCCTTTCATTTTCCTTTTCCTAATGACATTATACTGGTCATTACACGAAATATGTAGGTTGTCACACAGTCGGGATTGCACATTGCGGAACATTCCAAAACCGTCTCTATCCTGGCAATAGTGAATTCGATGCTCTCATGGATCCGGCCTTAAGATGGCAGCTGAGTGATAAATGTCCTCAATACCAAACATCAAATGAAGCGGTTTTACTCGACCAAGGTGGCGGAGGGTACTCAAATTATTATAGTAACGACAAATTCGACGTCTCTTTCTTCCAACAAATATTACAGCAAAGAGGTGTCCTCACAATTGACCAAGCCCTGGCTCGTGATCCCAGTACAGCAGGTACTGTCGCTAGCTTCGCGAATGACCAGGGATTGTTTAATGCTAAATTGGCAGAAGCTATGGTGAAATTGCAGGCTGTTGATGTCAAAACTGGACTTGATGGAAACATCAGGAAGGTCTGCAGTAAATTCAATTAACGAGACCACCCGACCGTGCTGGTTATGGACTACTCCCTCCATTTAGGTCCATAAGCTCAGTAATATCTCGTAAAGTACTCAAATGAAAATTATTGACTGCGACAGAGGGAACACTATATTTCGATATTTTGCACGTTATTTTTTGTATTGTTTTCGTGTGCTTCCATTTTTCATGATTTTTCATATTCTTTGTTGTTGCCGGTCTCTTATTGACGGTTTCAAACGACAATTCATGTTTTCCTGGAATGAGAATATCAACTTCTTTTTAAGCCTCGGATTAACTTATCAATATGAGAACAACTAGTATAGATTCCGCGCAAGGATTTAAACAATCTGTTGCTAATCTAAGTATGTGTTTGGCCTAACTTTACAAAGTGTTGTTGGACTTAAAAGCAGTTTTTGGCCAAACACATCATACATGTAAATGTTAAAAATAATTTCTCAAAAACTCAAATACCATCTTTTTACGCATAAAAACAGAAGCAGCAATTTGGTGTTTCTGATTCTCGAAAACTGCTTTTAAAAAATTAAGCTCTACAAACAAAAATTCATTTTTAACAATTTAGGTCAAACATATCCTAAAAATGTCAATTACCAAACACCTTTAAAACAATTCTGCTAACTACATAAATCTGTTTGTCAAACCTACTAAATCATTATGTTAATCAAATCTGCTTTCTAAATCTGCTTCTGGTAATATTAATCCGATGTTTACCAAAAATATATTATCATTATACTTGGGAAATAATATCTTAGAAATATCCTTGGATTATTCTCGAAGATATCTACCGAGTAGTACTTTTTAAACAACAGCTTCTGTTTTTTTTACGTCATTGCTCATTCATGTACATGTTTTACTCTTCCATGTACTTTTTTTCATAATTTTTCCATTGCATACCCTTCCTTCTCAAAACAAGCAAAAAGTTTCTCTCTTGTTTTTTCTCTCTTCCTCCAACCAATTAATCAAAATCTAACCAAATTCATCAATTATAAACTTTACTCATACATTAAACAAGTAATTAGTCTAATTTTATCAACAAAACATCAAATTTGATACCAAAATTAACTAATTTCATATTCAATTAACCTAATTTTTTATAAT